>PVLC010010872.1:0-49006 GCA_004027655.1 Graphiurus murinus
GCACACGCAAAAAATTATTTATATCTAATCAAATAGTGAAGCTGCTTACCTGCCAGCTATAATCAGACTTGACAAATAAGCAATGTGTGATGTGAGTCTAGCAGATGTGAGCTATGTAATAACTGCTAGACTCACATCACACTTTAGAATTAAACATGTAAAGGTTAGACTTAAGCATGCATTGGAATTACCTGTATGTCTTACTAAAACACAAGTTGTTGGGTCCCATCTCTGAGTTTCTGATTCCATTGGTCTGGGGTAGGACCTGAGAATGTGCATTTCCAACGATTTCTTCTGTGATGCTGATGCTGCTTGTTCTGAGATCATATTTTGCGAACTAAAGTATAGAAATGAAAACTATATTTTGTGTTATATTTAGGAATAATCTCCCTATACTTATTGTTTTAATTTCTCTAAATGTTTTGTGGAAATTAGTAGAACACCTAAAAGATCACTCATATGTTCCAATTTAAATATGTAATTGAGTTATTGATTTAGACTTAGGATTTTAGGTTAAGTATAAGAGTGTTCACCCATATGCAAAAGTGTTCAAGGGATTTAAACACTGTTGTAATAAATTACTAAAATATACATAAACCTAATTCATTAAATTTATAAGATGCATTTGGGTACTTAGGAATATTTTCTTGTTAGACAAACTACTTAAAGAGAAAACTGAATGGACTAATTTTGTAAATGCAGTTTGAAGTGCTTAAGAGAATTTAATTAACCAAGCTGTAAATTATCATGTAAACTGTTGTTAAAATGTATCATGTTAATTCACATATAAATAAATGAAATCATAGTATTTATTATTTGCACTTTGAAACTAAAGGAAGAACTAATATTTAATTTGAAATATCAACAAAATAAATAATACAGAAGCTTACTTCTAAGTAATCTTTTCTGTGCACAAGTCACCTTCAAGGATGTCAAAACTTACATTCAAATTACATGGGAAATTCTTTTATGCTCCTCTCTATCTGAATACAACTCATAGAGTTGAGGAGAAGTTAGACTAGTATTCCTGGTTCATATACTGCTTCCAATCCTTTCTTTGGAGCAACTTTCTCTTCTTCCTACCAGTGGAATCAGAGAGGGTAGTACAAGTTCTGGTAGCTCATGTCACCTGCCAACCTCACCTTCCTAACATTGGAAACTGTGTAAAGAACTCTGACACACTGGTCAGTGGACCCTTCATCCTGGTCTGGGTCTAACATTCTTTTAGTTCCCAGGGGTAACTCCAAGTTTTAAGGTCTGAGTTGGAGGAAAGGAAAAGCATTAAAAGGATATGCAAGATAGTCAGTATTACATACCACTTTGTCCTGTAAGAGTGATTAGTATATCTTGAATTCCCCCTGTATATTTCTCTCTCTCTCTTTCTCTCTCTCTCTCTCTCTCTCTCTCTCTCTCTCTCTCTCTCTCTCTCTCTCTCTCTCCCTATTTTTCCCTCTCTGTCTCCCTATTTTCTTCTCTCTTTCTCTCTCTCTACATCTCTCTCTCCCTATTTTTCTTCTCTCTTTCTCTCTCTCTCCCTATTTTTCTTCTCTCTTTCTTTCTCCTATTTCTCTCTATACACACACTTACAGTTTCCTTCATAATAATATAAACAATACATGAATAAGATGTTAGTCAATAATGCATATAATGTTAGTCCTTCAAAACTGTATGCTTCCCTGATCCAAAATTTGACTAACAGAAATTCCAATATGTTCTTAGTAGTTCCACTTTCAACTGTTTCTGAGAAGTCATGCCTATAAATCCTCACTAGTCTTCCTAATTCCTCAGTGCTCATGGGGAGAGTAGGAATGTAGTCCTTCTCCTTGAGCTTGGGTTCCAAAATAGTTCCCAAGATAACATACAGGGAGCAGCTCAGCACCAGCTAATTGCTGAGGACTGGCCTGCCCTTCAGCTTGAGATGCATTCCTCCTTCTTCTGTGCCAGGCTCAGTCCAGGAGTAACCCTCACCACACTACACAGATTCCAAAATGTTATGCAAAGCATGACATTCGCATGCAAAATGTTTGCAAAATTTGGGTGCAATGTTGATGCGAAAGCACATGAGGAAACAGTTCAAATAATGTTGTGTCCACATATAAAAGTCTCACTACCAATCTCGCTGTCATGTGCAGGGAGGGAAGGAGAGCAGGGCGGGATGTGGATGGAAATATACCAAGTACTATGTGCATGTTTGTGTGACTTTGAACCTACAATGTATAATTAAAATGCACCACTAAAAGCATTTTAGAAAATTCATGAGAACACACATGCATGCTCTCTCACACACACAGGAAAGCCACTTCCTCTAGGGTGCACTCTTGCAGTCACACTGGCCAAGATAAGTCAGTTTTACATGGAAGAGGGAATTACAGTTCCCTTCCAGTCCTTAAAGTTTGCCTCTCAATTTCCATATAGGTTCAAACACATTATTCTTGTGTAGAAACCCCATTGTCCTTCCTGCAGTCTGTATAGTCACCAGCCAGTTCCACCACAGATGTACTTTTAATATGTAAATTTATGGTAAAAGTGTTGGGTTTCCAGGCCTCTTTTACTTTGAAACATCCCACCTCATATATAACCAATTGCATGCAAAATGGCATTTGAAGGAAAAGACACAATAAACTCTATCACCCAAATTCAACCAAATATTGTACAGGAAATATGATTTCTAGAGCCAACAGAGTCTTGACCCCAGGAGCCTATCTCACAGCTTAAATAAGCATTACACATATATGTGAACAGTCTTATAAAACACATCATTTCTTTTCTCTATGGGAAAAATCAATTCTCATCTTTAAAACTATAGACTAGAAGTGTTTACTATGTTAGCATTTAACTACTGAATTCATTTTCAAATATGCATACTTTATATATTTATTAACCAATAAGGTTTATTTAATAATCACTAATATCAAGGACATGAGTTGTATATATTGATCCTGTAATGGTATTTATCATATAATTGCAAAGAATTGGTCATTCTTCTCTGGTTTCCAAATTTATTATCTGAGAGAAATTATATGGATTCATAGCTTCCTATAATTTTACTTATAATGATAGCAAATTGGGAAATACTTTTCCTAGATTTTTTTTCCAAATGGCAAGAGCATACCTCCTGAAAAATAATTGCAAGTAGGTGAAATTTGAAAGCCTCTACCTTTCTGTTTGAAAGGAACAGAAAATATAACTTGCTTAATGAATAAGGATATTGATTGTCACCTAACAAAAAATGGAGAGGCAGGAAAAGCTTGAGGGATAGTAGTCTGATGGCTTGTTTTATTAAGATCTCTGGTTCATTTTCCTTTTTCACTGTCATACACATTAGCTTCATCCGAAGGATAATTACCCTTGCTTCCAGTGGGGAGAGAATTCTCTCTCAAAAGCCTTGAATTAAATGACTCCCCCATTAGTCAGCTTGGATCAATTTAAGTCCCCACTCCACTCCTACACCAGTACAAGCCACCAGGGTTTTGCCACAAGCCAGTGAGCTTAAATCAGTGTTTATTTCAGCTTCCCTAATGACAAAAATAATTTGCAGTGTTTGGTAGAAGCAGAGACCCCAACTCAGAGCCAGTGAATAACAATTTCTGAGAAAGAATCTGATAACCTATACATTTAATATGCTTCTGAGATGAATCTCAGTAGAAATTTTGTGAATCCAGAAGAATCCAAAATGGAAATGGAGATGAGGTCAGCTTCTCCTGTCATTTAGGGAAAGTGTGGACATCTCAATAAATTGAGGTTCTTCTAGGAAGGAAAACAGAACACATACTGGATACAAACCAGCCGTAGCAACTAGAGCAGCAGATTTTATCTTCTTAGTTCTTTGTTCTGAACTCTTCCCCTTTGGATTATCCCCTTCCTGCTCTGTCCTCCTAGACATTTCTTCCTCCCTACCACAAGGCATGGGCCTCTCATGCTTCATTCTAATTATCAGTGCAAGACTGGTAGCATCTGTTAAAATATTGGAGCCTATGGATCATTATTGGGTGAGAGGAAATTTTCTCTGGCCTTTCCTCACACTCTGAAAATATCAGCTCCCAGGTTGTGGCCTGCATGGCCTTCATGAAAGGCCAGTTCACCTTGTGACACACTGTCCTTCCATAGAGTGCTCTTACAGATGTACAATGATCCTTCCCTTGATCTGCAGTAAGTCTTGGAAACTTGCAGCACATTGTCCCTAAGGCAGTGATCAAATATGTTAATTATTCTAAGGTTAAACCTATGTCCTATGTTAAATGCATAGATTTGAACAGACAAATGACTCAGGGAGAATAGATTCCACAACCAGAAAAGAGAAACTTCCTTTTGCTCTCAGATACTAGCAATTTTAAAGACACCTTTTTTTTTTTTTATTAGAGCAAATGTTGGTTATAGTGCCATTGCTTAGAAGATATATATATATATATATATATATATATATATATATATATATATATGTATTTAACTGTAAACTTATAGAAGAAACAATCATTAAGTCTATGATTACTTTCTAAATGGTTCAAGGGATGAAAACAGTTCACAAACCAACCCCAGTTCACTGGCACATCCATGTCATTCAACACAATGTTTCCTCATCATACTCACACTAGGCACTTGCCACAGCTGGAAACACACTTCCCTCATGTTATTCCCCAAGAGAAAAGTCTCTCCCCTGGCTGCCTGAATGTGCAGCTTGACAAACAGAGAGGGCTAAGGCCAAGAGGAAATAGGCAATCAAATGTTCCTAACAAACTGAAATCCTCTTCACAATCTCATAAAAAGATGAGAAATCATCCAGCCCTTCTGTAAAAATCACCACTCTATCCAGAGGGACAGCTTCATGGCTAATATCTATGGGTAGAAACATCCACTCTATTATCCCTTGCTATGCAGTTCTTGTGCAGTTCACTGTATGGCCGCATTATTCATCCAGTACAAAATTAGTTCTCTGGCTGGGGCTCCAGACCATTCCCCTGGAAATGTTTTCTTATGCATTCTGATTATTTTGTAGACAACACACTGAGCAGAAAACACATTGTAACATATGTTAATAGAGTTAAAAATGAGTCAATGCGTAATTGCAGAAGTTTGCCTATTTAATCCCATGGCCTTCACACAATCCTTAACTGGCCCTTTCCTTAATGAAGTGCTGCAAATTAAAATACATATGTTTCTTTTTACCACCTTTCTACCTCAACTTATCTCTCTTTCCCAGCGAATCGGTGCATTACATGATCAAAATTATATTTTAAATTTTCCTAGAATGAAAACTGCATTTGAACAGAGACTTATCTATTTTGTTCACTGTGGATTTCCTATGCCTAGTAGAGTCCAGAGCACAAGATAGGTGGAAAAAAACATATTTTAGCCAATCAATTATGTTTCCTGTCCAACTCCACTGTCATCGCTTAGTGTAGGAACCATCTATTACAGGGGTTGCCAAACTACGACCAGTAGTCCAAGCCTAGCCTTTAGCCTGATTTTGTAAATGAAGCACAGAAGCAGAGCCATGCTCATTAGTTTACATACCATTTATGGTCACTTTCACACTGTCACATTGGATTTGATAGTTATGACAAAGATGCACCTGTACTAAAAAGCCTCAAATATTTACTATCTGGAAAATGTGTACTGATCCCTGCTCAATTGCAAGTTTATAGGCAATCTCAGTAACACCACCTTAGGAACACATACTTCCACCCAGTCTACTCTTGATTCCCCAAAGAAAAATTTACTCTACTCAATGTGATGTCTATAAAGTAATCACTCTACATAAGAAACTATGATCTTGCCAAGTCCTTGACTTCTCCCCTGAATTATTCATCAGGCACCTTCCTTTCAAATGCATGCATTTTTTTCTCAATCTTTAAATAAAAAATCATTTCATAAAGGTCTTTGAAGCCTACTCTCCTATATACCAATAAATGCATATCTCCCACCATATTGTAACTATATATTATTTCTACATAGAAACTCTTGAGATGGTACTACTATATGACAAAGAAAGGATTAAACTAAAAACAATAGGGCTACAAGAGAGAGTTTCTGGAAATTAGAAGCAAGAAAGAGAATAAGAAGGATACCCAAATGGGATATACCTTGGTATCTCTGGAGGTCTTTGTATCAAAGTCTTAGACATTCATATCAAGGGATCATAATATCTAGATTAGAAGAATCTCATCATTTGTTAACTCAACTTCCTCTATAGCTCAACATTCTTCACAGCTTTGATCCCATGTTGTAGCCAGAACTCTAAGATGATCCTCAAAATGCTCTTCAGAGAAAGAAAAACAACAGGATGTATATGTATATATGTGTGTAAATATGTATGAATGAATGTTTGTGTGCTCACAAATGAGAAACACAGATTTTCAGGAACTGGCTTATATTAGCTTCTGGCAGGTTTAAAATCTACAGGGCAGGCTGATAGACTGGAGACCCAGCAAGGAATTGATATTGCAAACCCAAAGGCAGCCTGCTGGCAGAATTCCCTTTTCCTCCAAAGGGGTTGGTCTTTCTTCTCTTAATGCCTTCAACTGATTGAATAAAGCCCATCTACATTGTGGAAGGATATCTCCCTCACACAAAATCTATTTACTTAAATATTAATCACATCAGAGGAAATGCTTTCACAGAAACATCCAGAATAGTTTTTCCAAAAATATCTGGGTACTGTGGCCTGGCCAAGTTGACACATAAATTGAATCACATGGCTATATATAATTTCTAAGAAAGCAAGGAAATGCAATGTTACCATAGGTTTGGTAAACAGAAAGTGAAAAATATTTGGTGAACTAAAGCAATTTGCACTAAAGCAAATTCAAACAAGACAGAGAAACTAAAGAAATCTGTTTACCACATCTATTTCCCTGAACACAATCAAGGCGGGAGGGAGAGAGAGAGAGACTGAGACTATTGAATATGTTTAGGGCACTACAAAATAAATTAGGATTAAATGTATAATGAGAAGGTAGAGAGTTTTTAGGCACACTGCATAAATATCTCGTAAAAAGATGAGATGCAGCTCTGAACTTTGTAATTATCTGACTGTCTTAGTCCATTCGGGTTGTTAAAAGAACATATCTTAGAATACCTTAGACTGAGTAATTTATAAACAACAAAATATTATCTCTTACAGTTCTAGGAACTGCAAAGACTAAGCTCAAAGCACAAGTAGGCCCTGTGTCTTGTGTGGTCTCAGTCTCTGCTTCCTAGATGGTGCCTTCTCACTGGATCTTTACATGGCAGATGTGTCAAACAAGCACCATTGGGCCTCCTTTATAAGGGCACTAGACCACTGAGGAGAGCTCATCTCAGGACTCATCACCGCCTAAAGGCCCCACCTCTTCTTACTATTGCACTGAGGGTTAAGTTTCAACACAGAAATGGTGGCATAACTCAAACATTCAGAACATAGCACTTGTACATGGTTTGTTTAGAGTTATAAAGAAGCTGATTGATAATCAAAACATGGTGGAATCAAAGGCAGAAGAGAGAGCAAAGAACTGTAAAGAGCTTCACCCATCTCACCTAGTGAGTAGAGAGTGGTGGCATCTTGGTCAGTTCATGCCAGCACCATGACTCCCAGAGATCAACTCCAGTAAAGGAAAAGCAGAATCTTGTGAAGCCAGTGACTACCTCAGCTAGATCCTGCAGCTGCAGATGAACCCTTCTCTGCCTGCAGGGACCTGAGCAGAACTCAAGACTGTGAGTTAACAAGCTTTCCCAGTGGGAGCCTGCCCTGAGCAACACAGGGACATGCCTAGCAAGGAACAGACTCACTGGGTCTATGACTTTGCAAATCACCCTTGTAGAGATAGGGTTGGAGGCTAACAGTCAGAGACAACAAAAAGGTAAATTAGCAAGCAATCCCTAGAGACATTCAGGAGGGCAGAACCTAGAGTCGCAGTTGGTCATGCCCTTGCAAGGTCTCCAGTGATCAATAACACAGGACATTTAGCCATGGTATCTGTGGGTAAAATAACTCAGCCTACTGAGTTGCAGCTTTGGAAAGCTATAAACTCACTCCTGGCTGTGTTCGGGTCCTAAAAGCACCAATGCCAGGGGCCAAAATGGACTTATGTGATACTAGAGCAGAGGTGGTGTCCTTGGGGATAAATAACTGAGCCCCCCAAGCCCCAGGCTTAGAACTGTACAATCTCTCCCTGTCAGAGCATGTGCCCTGAACTCAACACACTCTCTGTCAGCAGAATTTGTGCCTAGCATGCATGCATGCCAGTGACTGACAGTGATCCATGTTATCGTGACCAGCAGATCAGTGGCAATGTCCCAGGGACTATCAAAGTTCAACAAGCTGGGCCAGAAGCTCAGAACATCGCAATCACTGGCTCTGCTGAGCTTAAGCACACTGGCCACAGAGGCCATAGGTCAGCACTGTGCAGTTTAATGGGTTTACAATCAGCAGAGCAGCAGTGGTATATATGGGGCATTAAATATGAACCAGCAGGCTGCAGGCTTTGAATCATCATAGTCTCTGGCCCTATGGAGATTGAGCCTGGAGAACATGGCAGCCTGTAGTCAATCAGAGACTCCTGTTTGTCTAGCTAGAGGTTCTGGGGGACAAACTCAAAAGTTTGATTATATGAGATACATTTGTAGAGGCAAATATATACCTCCAGCATAAACCTTATTATAAAGGGATAGCAAATGGACACAAGACTCACACACAAAGACGAAGAAGATGCCAGAATAACAGAAATACAAACATGAGAACTCTAACAATATGAGAACAAAGAACAGTGAGGAAATAATAAACTCCTACAACTCAACAAGGGAGATTACCAATACTGATCTGGAAAACATGCTGGAAGGAGAATTCTGAATTTTGATCATCAATATGATGAAATGCCTCAAAGAAATTGTATAGGAAATGAAAGAGCATATCAGTAGAGAAACTGAGGCCCTAAGTAAGAACTAAAAAGAGGCTTTGATCAAAACAAAGGGGTCAATATGTGAATTAAAGACTGCAATAGAAACAACCTCTGGCAGGCTAGACCACATGGAAAACAGAGTACCAGTCTTACAAGACATTCATTCAAAACTGAAAACCTAGTCAACAATATAGAGAAGATAGTACAATAATATGACTTGAACATCCAGGAAATATGAGACAATATGAAATGTCCTAACTTACTGAAAAAAGGCATTGAAGAAGGTCCAGATTCTGGGCCACAAAGCAAGTATCAGCAAATTCAAAAACTGTAATATAATTCCCTGCATCTTGTCAGATGACAACAGAATGAAAGTAGAAATCAACAACAGAAATACCAAAAGAAATTACACACATATATATAGAGAGACTGAATGATACACTCTTGAATGAGGACTTGATCAAAGAGAAATAAGGGGAGAAATAAAAAATTCTTAGAATTAAACTAAAATGGAGAAATGATGTAATAAAATCTATGGGACACTTTGAAGGCAGTGTTAAGAGGAAAATTTATACCACTGAGTGCCCACATAAGAAAAATAGAAAGTCACCAAATAAACATCCTAATGACACATGTGAAGGACCTAGAAAAATAATTAGCCTGATCCCAAAGCAATTAGAAGGCAGGAGATAATTAAAATCAGAGCAGAAATTAATAAAATAGACAACAAAAATGTTACAAAGGATCAACAAAACAAAATGCTGGTTCCTTGAAAAGATTAACACGATTGACAAATCTTAGCCAACTTAACCAAAGGAAAAAGAGAATCAACCCAAATTATTAAAAACAGAAATGAAAAAAGAGATATCACCACAGCCAGAAAACTCAGAGGACCATCAGAACCTATTTTGAAAATTTATATAGCAATAAACTGAAAAACATGGAAATCAACAGATTTCTAGACACATACAACATACCTCAATTGAGCCATGAACATATGGAAAACCTAAACTGACCAAGAGCAAGCAAAGAGATAGAAACATAAAATAAAAAGCATTCCATCAAAGAAAAACCCATGTCCAGACAGATTCCTAGCTGAATTCTATAAAACCCTTACAGAAGAGCTAAACCGAATACTTCACAAGTTATTCTATGAAATCAAGAGATGGAATTCTTCCAAACTCCTTCTATGAGGTCAGTATCACTGTAATACCAAAGTAAAACAAAAATCCTTCAAGAAAAGAAAATTACAGACCGATATCATTGATGAACATAGACATAAAAATTCTAAACAAAATACCAGCAATGTGCATTCAAAACCACATTAAGACAATTGCACAACATGACCAAGTTAGTTTCATTCCAGTAATGCAAGGCTGGTTAAACGTATGCAAATTAATACATGTTAGTCACCACATAAATAGAACTAAGGACAAAAATCACATGATCACCTTAATAGATGCTGAGAAAGTATTTGACAACATCCAAAGCCTATTTATGTTAAAAAAAAACAATGCAATAAATCAGAATAGAAGAAATGTATCTCAACATCATTAAGGCAATATACAATAAACCCAAAACCAACATTATATTGAATGGGGAAAAACTGTGGGAATTCCCTTTAAAATCAAAAACAAGAAAAGAATGACTTCTATCACCATTTTCAATATAGCCCTTGAGGCTCTTGCCAGAGCAATGAGAGAAGAGAATTATATCAAAGGTATTCAAACAGGAAAAAAAAAAGAACTGAAACAATCTCTATTTGCAGATGATATGAAAAGACCCCCCAAAAAAAAAACTCAATAAAAAGAATACTAAAGCTTATTTAAAAATTTAGCAAAGAAGCTGGATACAAAGTCAACCTAAAAAATCGGTAGATTTTCTATATGCCAACCATAAATCCACTGAAAAAAATTATAAAATAATTCCATTCACAATAGCCTCAAAACCAATAAAATAAACAGGAATAAACATAACCAAGGAGATAAAAGGCCTCTACAATGAAAATTATAAACTAAAGAAGGAAATTGAAGAAGATGGAAAACTGTCCCTTACTCTTGGATAGGCAGAATAAATATTATCAAAATATTACTATTCTACCAAAAGTGATCTACAGAGTCAATACAATCCCTATCAAAATACCAATGTCATTCTTCATAGACATAGAAAAATCAGTCCTAAATTTCATATGGAGAAACAAAAGACCCAGAATAGCTAAAGCAATTCCCAGAAATAAGAACCATGCAGAAGGAATCACAATTCCTCACTTTAAATTGTACTACAGAGATGTAGTAATAAAAACAGCATGATATTGGCACAAAAACAGACACATAGACCAATGCAACAGAATAGAAGATACAGAAATAAATCCACACACTTATAGCCAATTGATTTTTGACAAAGGTGCCAGACACGTATGTGGGAGAAAAGACAGCCTTTTCAACAAATAGTGCTGGGAATCCAATTGTAGAAAATTGGAACTAAATACTTACCTCTTGCCCTGCATAGAAGTCAACTTGAGATGGATCAAAGACCTGGAAGTTAGACCACATACTGTGAAGCTACTAGAGGATGGCATAAGTCCAACACTCCAACATAGAGACACAGGTAGAAACTGCCTCAACAAGACCCTCAATGTTCAGGAAATTAAGACAAGAATTAATAAATGATATGGCATTAAATTAAAATGTTTCTGCCCATCAAAGGAAACCATCAATATTCTACAAAGAAAGCTTACAGTATGGGAGTAGATCTTTGCCAGGTATCCCTCTGAGAGAGGACTAATATCTAGAATATACAAAGAACTTAAGAGGCTTTCCACTAAAAAACCAAATAACTCAATCATTAATGGGCACTTGAATTAAATAGACACTTCACAAAAGAAGAGATACAAATGGCCAATAAATACATGAAAAAAATGTTCAACATCATTCGCAATCATGGAGATGCAAATAAAACTACATTGAGATTCCATCTAACCATAATAAAAATGGCAATCATCAGGAAGTCCAAAAACAATAAGTGTTGGTGAGGATGTGGAGAAATTGAAAATCCTTTTTTTGTTCTGTACTAGGGATTGAAGCCAGGGACATTCTACTTCCGGGCTATGCACCCAGTCTTACTTTTTATTCTTTATTTTGAAAGAGGGTCTCACTAAGTTGCGGAGGACCTCACTAAGTAGCTGAGACTGGCTGCAAACTTGGATCCTCCTGTCTCAGTCTCCCAAGTACTGGGATTACAAGTGTGCGCCACCATGCCCAGCTTAAATTGAAACCCTTCTATACTATTGGTGGGATTGCAATTTAGTTCAGCTGCTATGGAGATCAGTGTAGAGATTCCTCAGAAAATTGGGAATGGATCCACCATATGACCCAGCTATGCTACTCCTGGGTATATTTTTCAAGGGACTGAAATCAGAGAACTATAGTAGCATGTACATATCCATGTTCATAGCAGCACAATTCATAATAGCCAAATTATGGAACCAATCTAGGTATCCATCAACAGATGAATGAATTAGAAAATTATGAGATATCCGCAAAATGAAATTCTACTCAGCAATAAAGAAGAACAAAATTATGTCATTTGCAGGAAAATGGTAGGACGTGAGAAGATTATGTTAAGTGATATCATCCAATCACAGAAAATGAATGGTCATATGTTTTCTCTCATATGTGAAAGCTAGTGAGTAATTGGGATACCAGAGGGGCTCCAGATAATGGAAGAGAAATCTCAGTGGAGCTAGGGATGTGGTTAAGGGAATGGGGAAGGGGAAGAATGAGGTTTATTGAAGGAGTTACTGTCACTGGCTAAGTGTACATATGTGAAAATACCAATGTCAATCTCAGTACTCTCTATGGGGAAGGAGGGAAATGGGGAGGTGGGGTGGGGGAACCAAGTGCTGTGTGCATGTATGTCATTGTCACATGATTTACATTATTATGTGAGACTATAATGCACCAATAAAAGCATATTAAAGAAAAGAAGCTGATTGAACTAGGGAGAGAATGAGCAAAGTGGGATTCAGAGAAGCGGAGAAGAACCTCAGAGGCTTTAAGGTTCTGCATAACTTCACAGTTTCTGGCCCAAGTGGTGAGTCCCTGTCAACAGACCTGGTGGCTGCTGTATCTTTCCATAAGAAATTGTAAAGAGCATCAAAGGAGGTTAGTTTACTTTGAGATGAAAAGGAATGCCCTCTTGAACTCTTGGTGTACAGGAGAAAAATAACATCCCGGGTCTGAAAGTTTCAAAGTTTTATTTTTTTATTGCTTTGTTTTTTTATTCTTTGATTTTTTTCTCTTGGTGTAAAGTTTGAAGATGATAAATTTAAGCTCTTCAAAACTTTCAAGGCTTTTAAAAACCTTAATTAAAAAGAAACATGTATAACACTTATGCATTAATTAGAATATTTGTGAAATTTACAGAAAATATTGCAACCATGTTTGTCACTTTGATCTAACTTAAAATAGAATATTAAAAGAGAATATATTTAATATGATGTGTATATTATAAATATAAATAATATATATTTCAAAAGAGTATAGGAATATATATGTATATATTGTATGTTTTATATATATTATATACATACATATATTTATATATATGCATATATGTAAGATATGTATATATAAGATATATATATATATATGCATATATATATTTTAAGAGTAAAGGCAGCTCCACAATAATAACTTTTCCAAACTCATTGGAAGACATATGGCTTGGAAATAATTATTTCCATTGAAAAGTAGTCTTAAAATAAATAATTATATCTGATACTGATTAAGCATCCTAAAAGCAACCAATCCATCCTTCTCATTAACAGAATCTAGGAGTGAAAAGGCACAGAATCAATCCCTAGCATTAAAAAAAAACTCTCAAATTTCTTACCAGTGGGAATCATACTGCATTGAGTAAGTTCATACTCTGCCATAAATTTTTAAACTCTATTTTATTCTGGGAGAAAAATATGTATTCAGAAAAGAGATTTGATTTTAAGACCCCTATCACAAGGTGTTTCTTCCAATGTGTTAAATTCAGGATAATGATTAGGAACATATTCTATCCATTCTTAAAAATAAAAAATAAAAACTATTACAATATTGACAGTTCCTAAAAACAAAAAGCCTATGACAATAGCCTAATTTATCTTGGTACATAGACCTTAAATGTGTTTTCCAGTCGCAAGTCACAGCCAGAGGTGATCCCTAAACAGAATATTCAATTGTTATCCAAATAATACCACATCATCAGAGCAGCTCTTTCCTCCCCCCAAGAGCAAGGAATAAGCCACTGTCACACTCTCTGGCTCCTGAAGTTGCTCCATAGTTCCTGCCCCTGCTGCCACGCTCATCTCCCTAAACTCAGTTCTTAAAAGAGCAGGGTGGCTGCTCTGGTCTGGTTGTGTTCTGTCCCTGGGGTTCCTGTGTGGGAAGCTTGATGGAGTGGTGGAATTAAGAGGTGGTGGAGCCTTTATGGGATGGATCCAAGTGGGAGACACTTAGGTCATTGAGGATTCTGCCTTGGAAGGAATTAAGGTACTTCTTGTGGAACCCCAGTTTGATTCCCTCTAGAGTATTTTAATAAAAAGCACAGGGCTGGTTTGTTCCTTTGTTCTGGCTTCCTGTCTTGGATGTGACTTCTTTCTCAAGAGTATTCCTACATGTCACTTTCTCAGTAAAGCCAAACAATCCTGTCCATCAAAATAAAAATCCCAATCCTGGCTCTCCCAATTCTCCAATCCTTGTTCTACTCTGTTTTTTCTGTAACACTTTTCATAGTCTGCTATATAATATTTTCTTCTTTATCATTTTCTAACATGTTATATAATTTTCTTCTTCATTATATTTATCATATCCCCCATCTTCAATCCTCTGCTAGAAGGTAAGCCCAATGAGGGAAAGAATATTCACCTTTTTGCCCTCTAGAATATCACACTGCCTGGAATAGCACCTGGTACATATCAGGCCCTCAGATTTAGGTATTGCATGAACAAATAATTGTAGTAACTGGTGAATGAGAAGAGACCTGGGTGTCATTTGTAGAGTAAATATTAATAAGACATTATAATGATTAACAAATGAAATAGAATAGTAATACTGTTGCTTTCTGAGTTGAACTGCAGTCCAACCACCGTATACTAACTGAATGTAAAAAATCTGATTTTATACCATAACTTATTTTGTTATGATGTAGGGTAATAATGACATTTGTATAGATCTTTATCATTTCCAAAAGGTTTTGTGGCACTGGAGCTCAAAAACAGGGCCCTGAACATACCAAGCAAGTGCTCTACCACTTAGCTACATTCCCAACCCTTTTTACTTTTAAGACAGAGTCTCAATAAGTTGCCCAGGCTGACCTCGAACTTGCAATCCTCTGCCTTATCCTCCTCAGTAGCTGGGATTATAGGTATATGCCATTGTACCCATCTTTCAAATATTTTTATAAGTACTGTCATTATTGACTTAATAACATCTTGAAATAAGTAAAATTATTACTGTAGTTTGTTGATTCAATAACTGAGTACAAGAGAATTTAAGAAACTTGCCTAAGGTCAAAAGGCCCAATGCCCTCACCAATCACCAATGCACTCTCTACCAAGTGTTACTGTGTATATGTGAGTAAGTTTCCACTGGCACCAACACAAGGCATGTCAGACTCTTTGTCTTACATTCCTATTTCACAAACTGCAAATGAAGCTCTGAGGCTTTCTTTCATCCTTTAAGACTTCCTGATGTTAATTTTTAGTTCATCCTGATGGCATCACAGTATGAAGTGTGTGTAATAAGGGTCCACTGTGATTGGTGGATGAAAATTTCCACCTGGACACAGCAGGACAAATATGAATAAACTATCACTGATGACAGTATCCAAATGCAAAACTTATAACATCCCAATATGCAATTCAAATATCTGCAGGGGACTGCAGCTCTCAAATTGTCTGTGCTGCAAATAAACATAACAAATTAGTAAAAGAAAGGACATTCTGAGTCAGTTTTATAGGAAGACTCTCAGGCAGGTATTAGCAGATTTACTCCATGACTGCAGGGAGAGAGTGGAGCCAGCATCTCTGAGTATGTGATGAATTCTCCTGATGTGAAACATGTTGCCAAGGGCTAAATTTTACTATAAACCTAACTTACTTTCCTAAGATCAAGATTTTTCATTGTGGTCCCTGAGAAATGCCCATTAGCTCAGTGTGAGGAGATACCTTTACTCTAAGTAGACCCGAGGCACCACCTGAATTTTTTGAAAGCAATAAACCCCAGTATAAAATAGGGGTGGAGATAAACTTCAGGATATCAAAACAGAAAAACCTACTTGGCCAAAGTCTATTCTCCTGGGTAATGAGGTATGAGACAAGAAAGACAGGTCAGTCTGCGAGGTAGGAGGCCAGGATTCTACTCCCAGCTTGGCAATTAACCCACTGAATGGCCTTAGTAAGCCACCAAAACTTGGAATTTCTCTTCTTTTGTTGGTGAAATTAGAAGACTGAACTACAGTATTACAAAGATCCCTTCAAGCTTGAAAATACAACTAATCTGTGTTCTGATTAATTAATTCATGCTTAATCTTTCCTTGCTATGCTGCTAGAATTTCTAATAAAAGATTTTTCCATGCATAAAAATGCGCCATATGCCTGAAACCCTGACAGTGAGCAAAATGTCTAACATCACTCTAAATTCTTTATCCCTGATCCTCACTGTGACCCTGTAAGGCTGATGCCCCCCCCCCACCTTACAACTAAGAGTTCTCAGCCTGAAGAACCTAGCCTAAGGAATGTCTCAATCTAAACAGGTTCTCTTTCAATTCTCACCCATGTCAGTCAATATTATCATGACTATAATCCTAAACAACTGACCACACAATTTAGCAGGAAGAAGATTTATTTGCTTACAGCTTTTAGAGATTTCAAGGTTCATTCTATGTGAGGCCAGGGTCAGGAGAGCTTAGGGCATGGAGGCAGGAAGCAGAGAGAGGGAGAGTAAGGGCTCTGCTCTCAAATCATGGAGGCCAGAAGCAAGAGAGCCAGTAAGCAAAGGGATTCAAAGACCAAAGCCCAGTCCCTGAGGCCACACCTCCAGGGACCCACCTTCTCCTGCCACACCCTACCTGCCTAGGTTGCTACCCAGTAAATCCATTAGAATGGACTTACTCACTGATGATACTTCAGCCACCATGACTTAAATACAACAACTCTGAATATTAAAGAATGAGCTCTTCAGAGGACATTCTTTAACTTACCATAAAACCACCATACCACAGAGCTTCTCATCACTAATAGATTCTTATGAGCCACTAGAACTTTGAAAACCCTATATGAAAACACCACAGCCATTTACATTCATGAGTGAGTCAGAGAACACAGAGCTAAGCAAATTTAGAGGTCATGTTCCAAGCCTCTAATGTGACAGGCTACCTCAAAACCAATAAAATACCTAGGAATAAATGTAACCAAGAGGATAAATGGCCTCTATAATGAAAATTATGAAATACTAAAGAAAGAAATTGAAGATCTTAGAAGATGGAAAGATCTCCCCTGCTCTTGGATAGGCAGAATAAATATTATCAAAACATTACCATTCAAGCCGGGAGTGGTGGCGCACGCTTATAATCCCAGCATTCGGGAGGCTGAGACCGGAGGATCCGGGTTCACAGCCAGCCTCAGCTACCTAGTGAGGCACTCCGCAACTTAGTGAGACTCGGTTTCAAAAATAAAGAATAAAAAATAGGGCTGGGGGTATAGCTCGGAGGTAGAATGCCCCTGTACTGAAAAAAAAAAAAAATTACCATTCTACCAAGTGATCTAAAGAATCAATGTAATCCCCATCAAAATATCAATGCCATTCTTCATAGACCTAGAAAAATCAGTCCTAAATTTCATATGGAGAAACAAAAGACCCAGAATAGTCAAGGCAATTCTCAGCAATAAGAACCATGCAGGAGGTTTTTGCCAGTTATCCCTCTGATAGAGGACTAATATCTACAACATACAAAGAACTTAAAAGGTTTTACACTAAAAAAACCAAAAAACAAAAAAACAAAAAAAATCAATCAAGAAATGGGCAATTGAATTAAATAGACACTTCATAAAAGAAAAGATACAAATGGCCAATAAATACATGAAAAAAATCTTCAACATCATTAGCAATCAGGGAAATGCAAATAAAAACTATACTGAGATTCCATATAACTTCAATCAGAATGGCGATCATCAAGAAGTCAATAAACAATAAATGCTAGTATGGGTATGAGAAAATAGGAACTATTCTACACTGTTGATGGGATTGCAAATTAGTTCTACCACTGTGGAGATCAGTGCAGAAATTCCTCAGAAAACTGGGAATGGATCCACTCTATGATCCAGATATACCACTCCTAGGTATCTTTCCAAAGGGGCTGAAATCAGAAAATCATAATAATATATGCATACCCATGTTCATAGCAGCATAGTTCACAG
Organism: Graphiurus murinus; assembly: GCA_004027655.1. Lineage (NCBI taxonomy): Eukaryota > Metazoa > Chordata > Mammalia > Rodentia > Gliridae > Graphiurus > Graphiurus murinus. Next base: position 18,340 of record PVLC010010872.1, read on the forward strand.
TAGCCAAATTATGAAACCAACCTAGGTGTCCTTCAGCAGATAAATGGGTTAAAAATTATGAGATATCCACAAAATGGAAATCTACTCAGCAATAAAGAACAAAATCATATCATTTGCAAGAAAATGGAAGGACTTGAGAACATTATGTTAAGTGAGATTAGCCAGTCACAGAAAGTAAAGAGTCATATGTTTTCTCTCATTTGTGAAAGCTAGGGAGTAATGGGGTACCAGAGGGACTCCAGATAATGGAGGAGAAACTTCAGTGGAGCCACCAAGGTGTTTTAAGGGAAAAGGAGGGGGAAGAGAGAGGTCCATTGAAGGAATTACTACCATTGGCTATGTGAACATATGTGAAAATACCAATGAAAATCTCAGTACTCTGTATGGAGAAGGGGGAGATGGGGAGGAAGCAGAGGGGCACTAAGTGCTACGTGCAATTATGTTACTGTCAACATGATTTGTATTATGATGTGAGACTATAATGCACCAATAAAAGTGTATAAAAAAAGAAGATGGAGGCAGGAAGAGGGTCCATCTTTCCTTTTTTCTTTCCTCTTTCCTTTTGTCTTCCTTCTTTCCAGTCATTCCACAATTCCCAAAGTTACCATATGATACATCAAAACTAATATTAGAACTTTGTATGTTCTATAAATACTCATTTCCTCCCATGGGCTACCTGGTATCTCTTTTGAATATGAGTCTAGTATGCCTTCTTTCTCCTTTGCTACTTTAGACACTAAGAATATGACATTCAACATAGAAGAATATGGAGCTGTGCTATGGGGTGTTTTAATTACATCACCTCACTTTCAAAAACATTTCTCTTTGTACATGCAGATAAAGGAAATAATTGAAATATAAAGCTTTCATGGCATAAAAATCAGTTTTAGCTACTGCTTAAAAATTATATTGAGTGACTTTTATTCATAGAATATGTAAAAATAAATACTTTTCTGCATCTTAAACAGTTCCAAATATCTCAGAGGCAGAAAATAAATTCAGTGGTTGCTTATAATGTATACATTTACTAATAATATTTGATTCTTGCCCTTCTAAAGAGAAAGAAAATACATTAACACATTAAACAATGAAAAAGTAACTCCTTTATAACAAAATCAGTCAAAACAAAATTAAAACAAAACAGCTGACACAAATGCAATAACTAGAAGACTTGCTGCCAGGAAAAAGTGTGGCATGAAGACATATATTTAAATTACAGTACCCGCTAGTCAGGTACAGTGGTGCATACCTGCAATCCCAGTACTTGGGAGGCTGAAACAGGAGGACTGCAGGATCAAGGACAGCCAGAGCAACTTAACAAGACCTTAGCAACCTAGCAACATCCTGTTTCAAAATAAAAAGGTAAAATAGGACTGGGGGTGTAGTTTGGCTGTAGAATGCCCCTGGATTCAATTCCTAGGAGCAGAAATAAATAAATAAAATACCCGCTGGCCAAAAAAATTAAGTGCATATATATACAATCCAAATTTGTGAGGGAGAGAGGTACTATACCTGCTTCACACTCCTACTCTGTCTTGTTAGATTAATCATGATGGGATAAACCTAAAATTGTATACTATTTAAATCTGTCCAGAAACCAAATAACTAAATCTTTATGGAGTCTCACCTCATGCCTCTTTCTCATCATCTCAGATAAAAAGGAAGTTACCTTTGAGGGATTATCTTTCATTTATTCTCTTTCCTTTTGCTTCTTTTCTTTCACTTTTTAACATTTGAAATAAAAGACCACAGTCAAATGCTACACGGTAATTATCATTTTCCCTTCATTTCTCCAAATCAGAATTTTGTGACAGGATTAAAATGGAGAGAGAAAGACAAGAGTTATGGTGTTGTTTTTAATTTGCCCTACACTATAAACCTAACTTTTTTAAACTACAGCATTCAAGGGTTGGTGTATATGGAGCATGATCTTGAGTATTTAGGGTTGTAGGCAAAGTCAGCAGTTGTTTGGAGGCCTGGATCTAAATATATGTCCCCCAGCAGCCTGCCAATTATTGTTGGAATAAAATGCTATGTTCTACTAGGAAGAAAATTATATTAAGTAGAGAGGGTTGGGTAATAAAGCTGGTTCCCATGATTTTTTAGTAGTAATTTAACTTGTTTTCAGTCAGAGGGTGGAGTCTGAAGCAAATTGGACAGGACACACACCTTCTCCCTCCTCTTTGGGTTACTTTTACCACCTGGAATCTTCCCTCCTTGGCCAACTCAGATGCCTTTAGCCATTCCCACTTTCTCCCACATCCCTCCTTGTTTCTGTCTTTCCTTTTTCTCTGCTGTCTTGTTACTGTTGTTGTTTCCTATCTAGGTAAGTACACAGTGACCTTCTCAAGATTATAATTTTAATACTGTACACCGTTTAGTATATACTAGATATTCAACAATTACTTGTCATCTTGCTATTGATAGACTTTTAAGAAAAATCACAATAAAGTAAAACCTAAATATGCTTCACATTTCAAATTGTGAAGTGAGCATCATCGCAGATGCCCTTATGAGTTGTAGACAGTCATGTCTCTAACACTCACCATCACTGGGACAACACTTGTTCTTTGGATGCCTCTGAGTACTCCCCTAAAGCCAACAGCAACACAGGAAAGAAAAAATAAAGTGAGCAGTTTGATGGGAAAGAAAAGGGAAGGGAACAGTCCAGCACTGCACTATTATTTAATGTCATCCCAACAAAAAGTCTTATAAGGAGTGCATTTCTTATCCCGTGACTCAGAGTTACTTTTGATCAAAGGAAAGGCTGATGGGTTGACACAGAGCCAACTGACTCCTTCATCCAGAAATATAGGAGGGAGGTTAGACCTCATTGACTGGGGAGCAAGGGGCAAAAAGGAACAAGAGTAAGCAACAGTGAGACATACCTGGAGGGTTGATGTGCTAAAGAAAGTTCACTGGCACTCGGTGCTCTAGTAACCTAGTGTCCAACCTCAGTGCAGAAAGTGAAAAGAATGCATTCTTGTTGGAGAAAGTAAAAAGAAATCTACTAGGGAACTTGGGGGGAGAGAAAATACTGCTTCTTTAGTAGACTAGAGAAATGCCTATTTCAAAACTATGCAAGGCAATTATCAACACTTTTTAATTCTCTACAAACTGCTCATCCCCTGTAATGTTGCTTTCCACATAATTACAAGGAGTAAGACTTACAAATGAACTACCCAATTAAAATTGCCCTTAGTTCAAGTCAACTAGTTTAAGACTAATTTCCTTCTGCTTATTTAAAATGTGAATTCACTGTTTTTTGACACATCTCTTCCGCAGAAAAATTCCTTGCCATGCTTAGAAGTTATTCAAATTCTTCAAAGTCTATCATAGGTAGAACACTGAATGCTTAATTTAGAACTTTATTATAACAAAAAAGATTTAAACTCTTTAAGGGAAAATAAGTTGGTTGAACTAATTCTTTAGGAAATAAAAATCCCCAGAAGCAAAACATTTTATTGTAGTATAAAAAGAATGGATTTTTACATGATAGAATATCACTTACCTACTTTATTTTCCCATATCAAGAATTGGTTTTACTGTGGGAAAAAAAAGATGAAAGTAGTAGGAGAATTATCAGGGAAGGGGTAGAGGACATAGATGGGTAAAAAGGGGAAACAGCAGATTATATGCATATGTGTAAATTTCACAATGAATTGCACTATTTTATACACTTGTGCTAATAATCATTATTTGAAAAGTATTCCAAAAGAATGGATTTGAATTGATTATTTTTCCATTTAAAATTTCTAGCAAAGTGGACAGCATGAACACTGGTGATCCATCTTATATTTCTAATTTGATGTACATGGGCTTATTCTTCCCTTGAGGTTCTGCAAAGCCCAAATTTATTTGTGTACCTAACAGTACTTAGGATATTGCCAGACCTAAATTGTATATTTAATGATTAAAGTTGAACTAATTTGAAAATAAAGAGGTTTTTTTGTCTTTCTAATATATTTAAAAATCTGAAAAAGACATTTTTTTAGAACAAAGCCTGTATGTTAAAAGCCATTGGCTTACTAGATGGAGTGCACACATGAATTTTGTTTGGGATATTATTTCCTAAATTTTTTTGGAGGAGGTGCCTTTGAAAATAAAGTTTTCAAATAAAGATTCAGAATTCTGACTTGCCTTTAAAAGGGGGAAGATCTGAGCTGGGTGAGGTGATTTGTAGTACTTAGAAGACTGAGACAAAAGCATTATACAGTTAAGGACAGCCTCAGCCACTTATCAAGATCTTTGGCAACTTAGCCAGACTCTGTTTCAAAATAAAAAAAAGGGGGGGGGGGGCTGGGGGTATAGCTTGGAAATAGAATGCCTCTGGATTCAATCTTCAGTAACAGAGCAAAAAAAGGGAAGGTCTAGCAATTCTGAATGAGTTTCAAAATGGCAAAAATGAGGGGAGTGATTGGTAGGTGTTGTCTTTGACTCTTCTTCAATTTTTTGCAGACCACAATCCCCTGTGGCCCTTCTCCCAGGCTGCTTCACTCATTTCTATTCTCTTAAAACATTGCTGCTTCAAGACTAGTTCATTCCTTCATCACTTGAAAAACATGAAGTTATTTAAATGCCATTTCCTTTATTACATTTTCCAGGAAGGGCCTTTAAGGATGAAGCTTTAGAGAAAAATAGAAAGTGCTCAGGTCTTATTTTGTCATGGTAATTAATCACCCACCTGTTTGGTGACACAATCAGTTACACAGTAAGCAACTCAGATCCTGTAAACAGAGAATTACCACAGGGAATGAGCACTATTTCCAGTGGGGGTGGGGAGGGGTAGAAAAGAGCTCATTAAATTTGTGAAAACAAAAGAAATAAACAAAAAAAGCATTTTTCTCCCCACAAAAATGTGCTTGTAACTTGTAAAGAAAGGAAAGGAAAAAGGGTGATTGTATCTGAATTCTTCTTCCATAGTCAACTTCTTTTCAAAGTTCTCCTGGTGTAAATCGAAAACCCCAGTTGTCTTATTTTTCACATTAACACACTTCCACTCTTTTAACCCATTTACTACTCACATAGTCCATCAAAATATGTTCCTTATCTCTTTCCAAAAGAGTTTAACATTCTTCTGACTTAAGGCTTGCAGTCTGTTGTGTTTTTCAGCTACATATCATGGGCTTGTAATAGATAGGGACACAGTATTTTGGTAATTCTCATTTCCCACTGACATCTATGGTACCTCTTAATTGGAAATCAGAGGCTGTACTGAACAATCAATTAAGGAATAAATCTACTCCTAGAGTAAATGTATTATTATGACAATTTAGATGGATGAATTAAAAACAGACTAAAAACCAGTATGCCAATAAGACATCGGTGCCCCCATGTTTCTGCAGCACTATTCACAATAACTAAGAAATGGAAATGACCTAAAGGTCCGTTGGTTAATAAGTGGGTAAATAAAATGTGGTACGTATACACTATAGAATACTAGTCAAACTTTCAAAAGGATAAAATCATGTCTTTGCAGTAATGTAGATGAAACTGGAGATTATTATGGTAAGTGAAATAAGCCAGGGACAGAAAGTTAAGTACTGCATAATCTCATGCATATGTGGAATGTACAATAGTTGATCTCATAGACATTGAGAGTAGAATGGTGTTTACTGGAGGCTGGGGAAAGTAGGGGGAATGGAGGGATGAGAAGAAATTGAGTAATGTGTTCTAAGTTACTGTTAAATAGGAGCAAGAAATTCAGGCGTGCTATTGTAGAGTGACTATAGATAACAATAATATCTATATTTGTACATGTGGAAAAGCTAGAAGGAAGTATTTTGAAGGTTTTCTTCATAGACAAATGATAAATGGATGAGGAGATAGACATGGTTAACCTGATTTAAACATTATAGTTAATCTATAATGTTTATATATGGGATAGTTATAGTTAATCTATAATGGGATAGTTATAGTTAATCTATAATGTTTATATATAGTTAATCTATAATGTCTATATATGGGAAAAGAGAGAGAGATGTATACATATATACATGGTACTCCATTAATATGTATAATTTTATGGTTTTATGTATCAGTTAAGGTGCATTTAAATTTAAAATGTCAGACCATGCACCTTAAAGACAAAGTAAAAATCCAGCGATACGTCTAGAAAAAATATTTTATTTTTATTCCTCAACCCCAGTACAATCTCCTTCTCTAAAAATATCCTGATTATTTTTAAGAATCAACTTAACATAGGTCATAAAACAATTCCCAATTTGATTGACATTCATATAAGTATATAATTAACATTTTATTTTTAAAATATTCTCAGGATTAGTGAAATAAAACTTCACTTAGTAAACTAATTCAAGTAAATAATGACTGAATTAAGAATGGATTGGCAAATAGAAGTATTAAAGATTCCTATAATTACAGTGACTCTGTATATAACTCTCTTGAGGTTGTGTGTGTGATCATTATACATTTCTGTAAGCTAAACAGAGGGGCCATCTAAATTGTCAACCCCATGATGCATGGACACCAAGAAACTGGTTTCCTTAGTGATGGTTACTATGCACTTGAGTTATAGAAATTTTCTTCTATCTTTTATTTTTGCTCTTTTTTTCCCTACAGACTTGTCTGATTATTTTTATAAAGTAAAATTATTTAATTTAAATTTGATTCAAAGCAAGGTACAGTGTCCAGCTTGTTGATTTCTAATAAAAGAACCTGGATATTTAGACAAATTTCTTAAATATTCTAAATTATGGATAGTAAAGAAATGAATTTAATATAAGTTAAGGATTCCTATAATTATGATATGTATATAATGATATTGTTTAGTACTTTCAATAGAAAAATCTTTTTCATAAGATTAAATAGAAAAGTCAGCATGATTCACCTGGAGTTTTTAACTTTTGTTACTTATTAATAATCCACTATGCTTTAGATTTAGATTTTTTCAATCTGTCACACTTTTATATTATGTAGGATTTTACCATAGAGGAACTGGATTTAAAATTTCATTAGATTTGCATAGTGGTCAAAGTATGTTTATTATTTATCCCTCATATTTGTCCCTAATTTTTATACTTTTTATCAGACATCTATATTATAATACTTTAGTCATTCAACCAGTAAAAAGTAAGAAAGTTGAGCTGGAGCTGGGCACAATGGTGCATGTCTGTGATCCCTGTACATTGAAGGCTGAGATAGGATTGCAAGCTCAAGACCAGCCTCAGGAACTTAGCAAGACCCTTAGCAATTTAGCAAGAGCTCTTTCAAAATAAAAAATAAATAAAATAAAAAGACTGGGTATGTAGCTTAGAGACAGAATGACTCTGAGTTCAATTTCAAATACAAAAAAATTTTTTTATGTATATCAATCATATATATTTGTTATATATTTTATATTACTATTATATCTAGTATATTTCCATACACTAGATATAACAGCTTTATATCTAGTGTCACTCATATTCACAATCCATATTTCTAGTTTTATATTACATATAAAAAACTCTGATTTCATAAGCAAGATATCCATATTAAATTTATCACCTCTACTTCCTTCCTCTTCCTGGTAAATGACATCATTTTTTAAAATTATGGTAAATATTAATAATAGTCACTAATATTTCTGGTTCTCTAAATTAAGCATAACTTAGAGACATGATTACATGATGAGAAAAAAGACATTGTTGCTTTAAGCCATCAAAATTTTCATGTTATTTATTATTAAAACATAACTAAAGTCAAATGTGGTGGTGCATGCCTGTAATTCCAGTACTCAGGAGGCTGAGACAGGAGGATAATAGGTTTGAGGATAGCCTCAGCAAATAGTGAGACTCTCATCAACCTGGTGAGACCCCATTTCAAAAAAAAAAAAAAAAAAAAAAACAGGGCTGGGATTGTAGAAATAAGAGGTAGAATGCCCCAGAGTTCAATCTCCAGTACCACAAAGAAAAAAAAAACTGAATTAACTGTGACTGCTATATAATTTCACAGATATGAAACTTCTTTGCCACTGAATTGACCAGGATTAATCTTGAGTGAATTTAACATAAAAACTTAAAATATGAGAGATGACAATGACAATATATTTTTAACCTGATTTCTCTGTCATGCAAAAGGTGACCAGAGCAGAGGCATGCATGCTTGGGCTACAGAAGTGGTCCTACAATCAGTGACCCAGGCTCCTACTTCCCTGTTTCTGATGCACAAGAGCATGGCCTGCAGCACTTGTCTTTGAGTTCCATAATACCAATGGATTGGAAGTGCTCTAAGCACATCCTGTGTACCTTTTGGCAACTTCAAGTAAAAATTGACAAATGAAACAATTCATTTTCCATGGGAATTTTGACAAGTTGCCTTTATTCCTTTCAGGAATAAAGTTACTATAACTAGATGTGGCCACATCTAGTTATAGTAACTATAGTATATAATCTTTTAACCAGGTGGCAATGTGTCCAGCTAAACTTCTGGGCAATGTTATTAACTGGGAAAGAAGAGTAAATATTGAAAGGTAACCTGCAATGACCATTTGATTTCATATGTGGAAGCTAGAGAGAAATTGGGAAACAAAAGGAACTTCAGATAAATAAGGAGAGATTCCTGCAGTAGTAGTGGAAGGGAGGGAGGTGGTAGTGGAAAGGAGACTTGGCAAAGGAAACAGTTCAAATAATGCTATGTACATACACAAATTATCATTGTCAATCTCAATAATATGGACAGGGAAGAGGAGGAAGTGGGGTAGGATCTGGAGGGAAACATGCTAAACACTGTGTGCCTGTATGTTCCTGTCACTCTGAACCTCATTATGATGCATAAATACAATGCACCAATATAAGTATATTTTTAAAAGAAATGTTTAAGCTTTTTTAATATTTGAATTGCTTATAAATGTTTATTTGCATTTAAAAGAAAAAGAAAGGTAACCGGCTGTGTCAACTACAGTTATGTTTGTCTTTAACATTTCCCTCATCCTTTACATCATTAAATTTTATCAATCCTACTTTCAAAATGTGTCTCAATTCTGACTCTTCCTCTTTTTCCCTAATGACTCCACTCCACAGAAATAGTCTTCACTGGGACTTTTGCAATCACTTGACAGCTGCTTTTTCTCCATCCTTTTCTTCCTTTCCTTTGAGAATTGGAATTTCTCTCAAAGCATAATGCTTATAACAGCCAAGAGAGTTACTAGTCTATATAGTCATTGTTCTATATAACCCGAACTCTATCACTGCACATTCTTCAATGATCCCCATTAACCATAAAACACAGTTTAAATTCCATAGCATGGGACTGAAAACCTTCCATTGTAAATTTGGTCATAATACACTTTTTACAGCTTCATTTCACACTAAGCTGTGCCCGTCACATGCATTCCTCCTCTGTGAGTCTCACTCTTCCTAGGGGTGAGGAAAACCATCTTCACACCGTCTCCACACTATTGCTCCCATCATTCAACCACTTTTGAAATTTCATATCCACTAGGAATGTTTTCCACATCTTCAGGATTTGTGTGTGTGTGTGTGTGTGTGTGTGTGTGTGTGTGTGTGTGTGTGAAACTGTCACAAATATAAAGAATATTGACTCAAGGATTTATAGCTTTTTGCTTGCTTTAGCAGAAGACTGCCTTTCATGAGGGAACTGAAGACAGTGACCTTGGTGCCCCTTCTCTATCTAAGCTATTTCCTTCTGTCTCACTACACCCTTTGCTGGCTTTGCTTAAGGGTGGAAGACCACCCCAAGGTTGCTGTCTTCAGCTCCCTCTGCCATTCTTGCAAAATTAGCAGATAACAACTCATTTTCTAAAGCATTCCTAACACAATGCTCTACTCCTTAACCAGAGACAGTCAATGATTTAATGACCAAATGTTAAATTTAATGAGCAATTCTGCAAACCTGTAATAAGAAGAGCTGAGTTTTACTTGAGGAGTTTGGCTCTCTGCCCTTCTCCCCTCTCACCTCTTCAAGATCAGGACTAAAGTCTAAAGAGCATTTTTTTCATTGCATCATCTTGTACTCTGCTGATACAGGGCCCAGCAATTTTTGTTGTTCTTTCTTTCTTCAGAAATTATTTATATTTCAGAATATTATTTATATTTATTTTGGCATATATATATTCAGGCATGTGCATATTTATCCCATTGGATCACATTTTTGAATCTTTCTGAATATAATGCATTTAAAATTTTATATGCTTAATGGAAATTCAGGAATTTTTTGTTGAATGAGTATGAGAGCTTGTGCCACAGAGATAATACTGTATCCATGAAATAAATAATAAGACATGACTGTAAATGATGTCTCATTTTGTTCTCTGTGGCATAAGCCAGTTAAGTAAGACAATATTAGCTCTAAATCAGATTCCCAAATTCTTCCTAGACTTGTCATCATTTATCTTAGATATTCTTGATATTCTAATTAAGAGTCCTAATCAGAGTAAATGAAACAATGTTATAACTTTAACCGCTTTATTTTGAATACAAAGAAGTCTGATTGCTGCCTAATCAGTTAGATTAGCACCTAATAAAATGTATTTCCCTAAAAGAGCCTTATAAGTACTGATTTTTAATTGCCTGTTCTCTGCATTAAATTCAACCAATGGGTTGAATTTAATGCAGACATTCTGTCTCTGAGCTACATTTCCCAGACCTTTTTATTCTTTTTCTTTTGAAACAGCATCCTGAGGGTCTGTCTGTCTGAGTTGCTGAGGCAGGCCTAGAATCTGTAATCCTCCTGTCTCAGCCTCCCAAGTACTGGGATTACAGGTCTGTGCCACCTCTCCTAGCAGTCTCCTACCCTTTTTAAAATACACACAGTAGTACTTATGCTAAAAAATAAAATTGTTATGTTACATATTTGTTTGGTTATTATGAGTCAGATAAAGCATACTTCCTTACATATATATTTTTCTAAAAGCAGCGTTATTCAGCCATTTTATTACCATCAAATTCATGAACTAGTGACATCTTTCAAATGAACTTTGCTAATTTCATTTAAGATAAAAATATTTTAATGTGTAATCACATCTCAAGATAGAGAAGTTCTTACAATATTTTCTTTATATTGCTCCTTTATATTTTCTTATACTATTTCCTTGAGTTACTACCAGAGACTCTCCCTACTGCAGGATCTAGGGGATGTGACCTATTTGGACACATTTCCTTCCATGAGATGAGAGCCAGCTATGGCACTTCTGAGCCATTGAAGGGATATGGTCAATAAGCTAAAGAGGAAATGCAAAAGGAATACTAGAAAGAAGGAGTCAAAACCCAATTAGTGCCTGTAATCTGCCAATACTCTGAACATTTTAGTATATACACCAGCAAACTGTTTTATTATTGGTTATGCCATTTTGAATTGGCTTCAAAATTAATACATTATCCAAATCAGAGACCTGCCCCATCTCTGCAATCGAGCCATTACTATATACTTGAAGGGGAAATCAATTGCTTTTGAAAATATAATCTAACTGAAAATTCTTAAAAAGAAATAAATTCACCAGTGAGAGAAAAACATTGCTTAAGTCTTGGCCTCTGGAAACATTTAAGGAAAAATACTGCCGTCAGTTTGTATAGATTCAAGAAGTGAAGGAAGTTACCACCTTCAGTACTCGGCAGTTATCGATTCTCTTTTCTCAGGTTAAAGGATCTGAGCAAATTATGCCTGAAAAATATTTACTTTCTCTTCACAACTATTGTTTTAATATTGATGACTCAAACTGCATTTCCCAAACACCATGAAGTATGAGTTTATTTCCTAGAAGTAATTTGTTAAAAACTGACATTTACTTACAAAATATAAGTTAATTCTATTATTTATTCTTATGAGAACATTGCCTCTTTATAATGTAATATGAATAAAGCTGCAAAGAAAATGGCTTTAAAATGAAAGGTCAACATACTGAAGTATATCACCTAATTATCCCCTGTCACAGAATAGGAAACATTTTGATTTCCATGCTTTATCCCTGAATTTAAATCATTCTGAGACTGAAAAATAACATAAAGTTCATTTGCCAGAGAAAAAAATGGCAAATATAACAGAGATGTGATTCAAGTACGCAAAAGTTCTATTAAAGCCAGGTGTGGTGGTGCATGCTTGTAATCTCAGCATTTGGGAGGCTGAGACTGGAGGATTGTAGGTTCGAGGCCAGCCTCAGCTACTTAGTGAGGCACTCCACAACTTAGTGAGACCCTGTTTCAAAATAAAGAATAAAGAAAATAGGGCTGGGGGTGTAGCTCAGAGGTAGAATGCCCCTGAGTTCAAGTCCCAGTGCCTCAGAAAGAAAAAAAAAAGTTCTATTAATAAATTATACTATTTGTAGAAAGAATACAGTTCATTTTATTATTGAATTAAATATTTAGTTTCTTTCTGAAAAAATAGTAATTTGCAAGCAGTTCTTTTGTTTGTTTTGGTTCTGAGGATTGAAGGCAGGGGCATTCTACCTCTGAGCCACACCCTCAGTCCCATTTTTATTTTTCATTTTGAAACAGGATCTGGCTAGGTTGCTGAGAGTCTCACTAAGTTGCTGAGGCTGGACCCCAAAACTGTGATCCACCAGTTTCAGCCTCTCATGTACTGGGATTACAGGTGTGTGCTGCTATGCCCAGTTCTTTGGCTGTTTCTTGATCTCCTTTATCAGCTCTATGGGCACTATAGGAACATTTTGATTAATAGTCACTGTGTTAGTTTGCTTGGGCTGCCATAAAGAAGTGCCCCAGATTGGCTGCGTTTCTTTTCTCATAGTTCTGGAGACTGCAGCTCCATGGTCAAGGTGGCTGCCAACAGGCTGGATTACTCCAAAGCCTTGCTTCTTGTCTTGACATCTCACTGCCCCTTCCCATAGTCTCTCCTCTGCTCACGTGCATCCCTCATGTCTCTTCCTCTTCTCATCAGGACGTGAATCACAGTGGGTCAGGACTCTGTCCTAATGACCTCATTGAATTTAATCACTTTTTAAAGGTCTTCTCTCCAAATATGATTAACATTAAGGGACTGAGACTTCAATATATGAATTTGAGAAGAGGGGATAAAATTCAGCCCATAATAGCCACTTTGCTGTCTTTTTAGATAGAGAGTGCATCAATACAAACATGCTCATCCATACACTCTGCATCTATACACTCATGCAGGACTGATTGCTAAAATGGGGTGGGGAGCATATTGTAATGTATGTTCCTGCCATGAAGAAAGTACCTGACATCAAGAGGACATTTAATCAATATTTATTGAATAAATAAATGAATATATGGGTCTAATAAGTACATATATACTTAGTAAATTAATACGTATATGTTCCACAAGCTTCTCAAATGTAATCTCACCAAAATTGAACTCAACTCCTCCTTTCACAAATTCCTTCCTTCACCTCATGCCCCAGCTAAAACTCCCATTTCTCCCTTCTTTCCTCTTGCCTCCAGTCATCAATTCTTCCAGATTCTACCTCATTAGTATGTGTTTAACCCATGTATTCCTTTTCTGCATACCACAAAGTTAATCTCCCATATGATGCAACATGTATTACTGTAGTACATACACTGCAACACAAATCATTGCCACTCACATTATTTCACCATGCTTCACTACAGCTAGTCATTGATCCTCGATATTGAATGACGTTAGACTCTTTGACTTGTCTCTTATAACCATTATTATATGTTCCCTCTTAATCTATAACACTCTTCTCATGTTCCTCTCATTGTTCTTACAATTATCAAGATCCCACTTAATCCTGAGGACTCAGCTAATGGGTTACCTTTTCCTCGAAACTTTTGTTGAACAAAATCTAAGGGCTTGTTCTATGTTTCTGTTCCCAACAACTAGCTAAAGGAAAAGACAGAAAATTACAAACATAAAATAATGTGGCAAAGTGGCTGGATCAAAAATTAAAATAGTAATTTCAAAAATCACTATGTCTCATACTGGCAAACAAAAACCTGTTAAGAATTATAGTAAAAGCCAACATGTATAAATACATCTTTAATAAAAATCTATGCTGTAACAATAATTGTAAAAGATCTATGAAAAGAAAAATCTGAAAACCTAATGAGAAATATAGATGACTTTAACAAAACAAAGAACAGAATACTGCATTTGTCACTAAGTTGACTTAAGCATGTTACTTATCTTTAAATTTATAAATGTTTGTTCAGTAAAATATCAATAGTATATTTTAACTTGATAAGCAGCCTTCAAAAGTCAAACTGAAAATAAATGAACAAGAAGGGTCACAAAACTTGCAAGGAAATGATAAGTACTACCTTATTTCTTCTTTTATTTTTTTAATTGGTGCACTGTAATCATATATCTTTGTTAGGTACAAGCTGATAAAGGCATACATGCACACATTTCTCATTTAATCCTTCCCCAATTCCCGCCCCACTCTCTTGCCCTCCCTCCTTCTTAAGTTCAGTTTAGTGATTGACTTTGATATGTTCGTGAAAGTATATCATGTGCATTAGGGTGTCCCTCCCTCCCCCCCATCACCTTCTGTTAAGTCAAATTCTTTGCTCACCTAAGGATTCTCCTTCTTCATCTGGAGTCCCTCTTATGTCCCATTTTCTCCCTAGCTTCCACATATTAGTGGTTCATAGGTATGAGTGTAATTTTAAACCATAAAAGTAGCAAAAGGAAGCATAGGATACTTTATACAATATTTATATGAAAATGATATTTTGAAGTATGATAAACTTCACAAGCCAGTAAATAAAATATTAACACAAATGCTTTATATATCAAATTCACTATAAACACTATCTGAGGTAGAAAAAGATGTGCATTCAAATTGAGTGAATTGAGAAGTGTTGAATCAACAAACTGTTTACAAAGCTAAGTGTAGGGTATAAGAAAAACACCAGAGTTAGTGTCTTGTCTGATAACTGATAATACTGGGGTACACTATTCCTTCTACGTGTGAAAGGGATAGAGAAGAAGCATATACTGGACCCAGAGAGAGAAATTTACATTAGAGAGCTGTCTGGGATGGAGAAGAAAACAGAATAATACGTAGCAGGCCCTCACTCCCTCTCTTCCTTTAATCTCCTCCTAGTAACATTGGCCAGTAGAACCATAATCAGCATCCTTGGTGCATAGAGTTAATTCTCTAAAAGCATAAAAGATGAAAAATACCCTACACAGAATGAGTTTAATTGATGGACTTATTGGACTAGATAAAGCAAAGAAGATTATAAACTAAAATAGAAATTAGTGCAAACTATCAGATTGAAGCAGAGAGAGAAAATGGGACAAAAAAGAAAAGAGAATGAGAGCTATATATTGTTAAAATTTAAAAGAAAAATAGGCAAGAGAATGTTTGATAGAAGCAGATTTTGAATATATTTTATGTGAGAATTTTCAAGAATTAATAAATGTATGGACAAATGGTGCTGAAAAAAAGAAAGGAAGAAAGATAGCGCCCAAGATGAAAGCCATAGTTCTGTTATACTCTAATCTCAAAAGTGATGTGGCATCATTTTAGGTCTACTCTAGTCATTAGAAGCAAGTCAATAATTCCAGCCAACAATCAAAAAAGGGAATTAAATACAGGCATGAATACCAAAGGCATTGATCTTTAGAGATGTGTTTAGGGCTACCTTCCACTCATTATTCTTTTGGAGTCTCCAGGGTTTGTTAGAGATATCTTGTTTCTGATACTGATAACTTATATTTTCTCTCTTATTTTTGTGGACAGCCTAACTAGAAGTTCATCAGTATCTTTGATACTTTCAAAGAAATGGCTTTTTTCTCTGTTGTTTTTCTCTTCAATCTTATTGACATCTGATTTTATACTTATTTCCTCCTATTTTATTTAAATTTCTTCTATTATAATATATTTTTTTTCTGAAAGAAATGCTATTAGGTACAAACACAGTTTTGATGTGTTATAGTTTTATATTCATTTGGTTTAAGTTATTTTCCTGGATACTCTTGTTTGACATGTGAGTTCTTTGGAAACATGATGTTTCATTTCAAACATCTGCAGATTTTCCAAATATCTTTCTGTTATCAATCCTAGTAAAATACTTTTTTGATCCCCAAATGTATTTCATATAACTTCTTTCAAACTTATTGAGGGTTATTTTTGGCCTAGCATATGATTTACCTCAGTGTATGCCCATAAACCCTTAAAAGTTATGTTTTGCTTTTCTGGATAGAATGTTCTCTAAATATCCATTAGATTCCTGTGTTGTTCCAATTTTCTCTATACTTACAGATTTTCTGTCTACTTTTTCAATCAGTTATTGAGAGAAAAGGGCAAAGTCTTCAACTAAAATTACCAATTTGTCTATTTCTCCTTTCACCATCTTCGGTGTATACTACAACATATTTTGAAGCTCTGTTGTTAGTTTTGAACATATTAAAATTGTTCTGTCCTTTGGAGAATTACATCCCTTATTATTATGTAATGACTCTATCCCTAATAGTGTTCTTTGTCAGAGAATCACAGGTTTGAGACTAGTCTCAGCAACTTAATGAGACCCTCAGCAACTTAGCAAGAACATGTTTCAAATTAAAAAGTAAAAAATGGCTTGGGGTGAGATGTAGCTCAGAGGTAGAACACCCCTGGGTTCAACTCCCAGTACAAAAAAAAAAACACCCACAAAAAACAAAAATAAAAATAAAAAGATCAGGAAGGTTGTAGCTCAGAAGCAGAATACCCCTAGATTCAATCCTCAGTATCCCCCAAAATAAAATATATTTTATATAAAAATGTAAAATATTTTATATTTTGTATATATGTTATATACATGTGTGTTATTTATATTTTAGTGATTGCCCTAAGGTTTAATGTGTGTATATTATGTATGTGTGTATGTATATATAGAGAGTTTGCTCTGTCTGCTGTAACAAATTATCACAAACTTAGTAGCTTAAAACAACATAAGCTTATTGCACCACAGTTTTGAATTTCAGAAATACAAAATCAGTCTCAGTGAATAAAGTTAAGATGCTAACAGGCTGGTTCTTTCTGGAGCCGCTGAGGGGAAAATCTCTTTTTTTGCCTTGTTCAGATTCTTAAGGCCACCTTCATTCTTTGGTTCATGGCCCTTTTTCTATCTCCAAATCCAGCAGGATAACACATTCCAATCTCTCTCTCTCTCTCTCTCTCTCTCTCTCTCGCTCTCGCTCTCGCTCTCGCTCTCGCTCTCGCTCTCGCTCTCGCTCTCGCTCTCCTCTGCATCTGCATCCATCACTACATTTCCTCACTGACTCATACCCTTTTGTCTCCCTTTTATACTCATATACACATTTTTATTAAATTGTATTCATACAGATAATTTAGGATAACATCATCATTTTAAGATCCTTAACTCAACCACATAGGAAAAGTCCCCATTACCATACAAATAAATTCCAGGGATTAGAACACACACACCTTGGGAAACATTATTCTGCTTAACAAAAATATCTAATTAACCCCAGTCTACCTTCAAATCATATTATACTGCTTCATATGTGGTATAGGGTCTTGCAGCTGTATATTTCAGTTCTTTCCTTCTTGTGCTTTGTGCTATTTTTACTGTATTGTTTACTTTTGCATATGTAAATACTATAATCAGTACATCACTATATAAACCCAGGAGTAGGACAGCTGGATCATATGATAGATCTATTTTTAGTTTTTTTAAGGAACCTCCAAACTGCTCTTCATAATGGCTGTATTAATTTGCTTTCCTACCAATAGCATGTAGTTCCATTTTCTCCACAGTTTTTATTGTTGCTGTTTTGTTTGTTTGCTACAGCTCTATAGTATTTCTTGAAATCAGGTATTGTGATGCCTCCATCTTTGTTTTGTTTTTTCTGCTCAAGATTGCATTACCTACTTAGAATATTTTGTGCTTCCATCTGAATTTTAGGATTGTCTTTTTCTATTCTTGTGAAGAATATTATCCGTATTTTTTAACTTTTTTTCTTTTATTGGTGCATTGTAATCATACATCTTTGTTAGGTACAACCTGGTAAAGGCATATATGCACACATCTCTCATTTAACCCTTCCCCAATTCCCACCCCATTCCCTCCCCTTCCCTTCTTCTCAAGTTCAGTTTAGTGATTGACTTTGATGTTTGTGAAAGTATATCATATGCAGTAGGGTGTCATCCGTATTTTGATGGAGATTACAGTGAATCTGTCAACCAGTTTTTGCAGTTTTTGTAGTATGCATGTGTGTGTGTCTGTGTGTGTGTGTGTGTGTGTGTGTGTGTGTGTGTGTTACTAGATATTGAACCCAGGGACATTCTACCTTCCAGCTACATTCCCAGTCCTATTTAATATTTTTTTTATTTTTAAATAGGGTCTTGCTAAGTTGCTGAGGGTCTTGCCAAGTTGCTGAGACTGGCCTAAAACCTAGGATCCTCCTGTCTTAGCCTCCCAAGCATCCCTGGGATTACACAAATGTACCACCATGCCCAGCTATGGACATTTCTTTCAAATATTAATTCTTACAATTCATGAATCTGGGAGATCTTTCCATACTTATGTGGACCTTCTTCAATTTCTTTCAACAATGTTTTATAGCTTTCAATGTAAATGTATTTCACTTGCCTGATTACATTTATTCCTGGGAATTTGGGGTTTTTTAATGGTTTTATGAATGGAATCACCTTCATGATTTATTTCTCAGCAAATTCGTTACTTGTATGTAAAAATGCTAATATTTTTTATGTTGATTTTATATACTGCAGCTATACTGAATTTGTCAGTTCTAATAGTTGTGTGTGTGCTTGTGTGAGTGTATGTATGTATGTGTGTAGTACTCAAGTTTTTCCATTCGCAATATTGTATCATCTATAAGCAAGGATAATTTGATTTCCTCTCTTCTTTTTTATATTTTCATATACTTTTATTAATGCATTATAGTCTCACATCATAATGTAGTTCAGAGTGGTTGCATGCCCTTGATTTCTTCCTCTTACCTAATTGCTCTAAAACTTCCAGTACTATATCGAGTAAGAGCAGTGTTTATAAACAATATCCTTGTCTCCTTCCAAAATTTAGAGGAAATGCTTTCAGATTTTCCCTATTCAGTATGATGCTGACTATGGATTTGTCATAGATAGTCTTTATCATGTTGAAGTACATTCCTTCTAGACCTAATCCCTTCAGATCCTTTATTACAAAGGACTATTGACTTTATCGACATATTTTTCCTGCATCTACTGATATGATCATATGATTATTTTATCCTTCATTTTGTTTACATTTAATGATTTGCATATCTTAAAGCATCCTTGTATCCTTGAAATAAATCCCACTTCATCAGAGGCCATGTCTCAAGAAAAGCAAAAAGCCATAGAATACCAGAATAGTTAATGGCCTCAAATTGCTTCTTATTTAAAAATCTCACATCTCATTATTTAGTACACAGTCATGGAGAACTTCTTGTCTTGTTAATTTAGGGAATTTTAAAAATTTAATAGAACTCATTATTGACATAAAACATTAGCATTTTAATCAGTATAAATTGGTAATACAGTGTAATGAAGAATAATCAAGTTGAAGTAAACACCTAGAGTAATCAGGTTTCACTCAAATTATTTACTGAGATACAGTGCTCAAATTTGAATGTTTTTTTCTCTATTAAATGATTCCAATTTTGAGATGACATACTTATGAAATAGTACTCAATTAAAACTATTACTTCTTGCTGCATCAAATTCTAACATACCAGGAATATGCCTATATGGAAAAAGAAGACAAGTATCCATTAGCTACAATGATCAAATTATTTGGAACATTTCCAGATCTCTATTTACCTGTCTGTCCTCTGTTTATCCAATCTGGGAAATAGTAGAATACCCCATAAACATACTCTCAACCTGTCTAATTTTATCTAGGAAATTGACTCATTAATTTAAAAAATAATTTATGCAAAGAAAATTAAACTGAGCTTTAAGCATTATAGGGTTTTACTTGCTTTTTGCTGGTTAGTACATTTGGCATACTGCAGTCTCTCATCTCTGCAACTTTAGCAATAAATAACAAATCAGTCAGTGATGAACCATTTTCTAAATTTCTACTATGCATCCCTTACTAAGGAAGGTGATTTGGAAGATAAGAAAAGTCATTAGACACAGACTTTCTGCCATAGCTTACCACATTGACACAAAAGAGACCTTTCTATCCTATGCAGACTTTTCCAGAAACACCAAACCACCTGAACAAGTGGGGATAATATTTTTGACCTGTAACAATGTCAAGTTTTAGTCATCGCTGTCAACACTGCATTGCACATCTATGTAGCTTTCTTATTATCTGTGGTCACCAGGTCTATGTTTCCTGAATTTCTTTTGGGTGACTGATAAATAATTTATGGACTGCAAAGCTTATTTAATCTAATCATGATTCACTAAAGGGGAAATGACTGTATATTGTGCTTATCTGCACTGCATGAGGCACTTTGCAAATTTTATGTCATTCAATTCTCACAACAAACATGTGAACTAATTATTATATGAAATTATTCTATGAAAAACTGAGAGAGGCCTAAGAACCCTTGCGGTTGCCAAAGAGTGGCAAAGCTAGAAGCTTGGTCACTTAACTGCAAGCTTAATTCATTCTCTTATTCTTTTATTGGAGGAAAGCTATGATTTATAAGAATACAAGGATAATGTAACTTTTAATTTTTTAAAAAGTACAAACTAATCACTACCATACACTGAGCACTTGCTATGAGTCATGCAGTCGTTTGAAAACTTTGGATGAATTGGCTTACTTGATCCTCATGAAGATCATGAGATCAACCTTGGGTTACATGTCTAGAAAATACCACTCAGGCCCAGAAAATTTCCCAGGGTCACAGAATTAGTAAAAAGTGCTCAAGATATATGTGCTGTTTGAATGAGAAACCCAAACTCCTAGTCACTAGAGTGGCAGTTATGACATCACAAACATAGCCCCATTTTATCTATTGTTTCCATAGTCATGCACTTATTCTTTGTCACTTTACATAAGACACTATGTCATGTGCTGAGATCACAAAGAGATAACGCCCATATCTCTATTTTTAAAGAATTTGTATTCTATTCATGGGAAAAAGTAAATGGTGGTTACAATGATCTGTGACAGACATATATCACATAGGTTAGCTATGGGGGGCACCTAATATGTAATGAGGGAGTAGAGAATTATGAGCTAGGTCTTCTAAGAACAGAACATGTATTTACTTATACCATCTTCCCTTCAGAAAACATAGTACATTTTCTATGCTTATTTATTTTATTTTTACAGATTTTTCTTATTTAATAATATTTTCAAGAGAAATTTTGTAACATAACCTTTGCTCATATTAATTGACAATTCAAGCTAAATTATTAGCCTGTTTTCATATTTCCTATGAAAAAAATCAATACATGTTTTTTTTTCTCTTTTTTTCCTCTATTGAACGATGTGATATTTGGTTCTGTGTTGATGAGATAGAGCTGTCAGTTCATTCTTCTCTAGAGAATACTCTTGATTGGATGCTCTGGGTTGGGAATTGAAAAATCCAATATATCTGGGCGTTTTAGTTCAGAAAATACCTGGCTAAACTATTCTCTGTGCTCCTGTTACAACAACTGAGACACTGGTCTTTATTGTGAGCAGTAACCCAGGCATCTTGACATTAGAATGGGTCAAACTAGAAAGCTCTATCAATGCACATTAGGACATATTGATCTTTGTCATCTTCAAATGTCAGGTTTAATCCTTGAGGAGGAGACTGTAAGCAAGAAAAATAGGTATTTTTGTATTAAATAGAAGCTGAACTGGCTAAAGTCTTAGTGATTAACTGGGCTTACACATGGGCATAAAACAGAACTGGACCTCAAAGTGTGGTGACACATGCCTGTAATCCCACTACCTGGGAGGCTGAGACAAGTAGATCACAGGTTTGAGGCCAGCATGTCAAAATTTAGTGAGACTTTATTTCAAAATAGAAAAAAACAAAGTAGGGCTTGAGAGTACATCTCATGGGTAGAACTCCACTGGGTTCAATCCCCAGTACCATCACCCCCCCCCAAAAATGGGACTGTACCAAAGCACATTTGATTGGTCTCAGATTCACCAGAAGCAGATAAATGATGAACAAACACTTTTCTTTCCAATCCTATCTAGAGTGAACCGTAACTACTGACTCTTGGTTGTCTCCTAGTCTGCAATGGTCATGTTGCAGCCTTATAAGGCTTCCCAAATACTTTCCACATATCTCTACCACCTTTTAGCACTTCATTATTATCTTAACAGTTGCATGCTTTCTTCCCTCCCCAAATAAAATCATTCCCTACAGTTAATTATTATGACATGAAATAATGTTTTACAATCAACTAAAAATCTACTTGCTGCCAGCACACTAATGAATCGGTTTAATAGTCTCCCACCCCAGGAAGATGGGTCAGGATTAAAGACAGACCATTGTAATGGGTATAAAGGGAAAATTATTCCCATGCTTTTGACAACTTAACATTTAGGTGATATTTGCTCAAAATTTGGTACTTCAGGAAAAATAGTCAAACTCTCTCGAATCATAAGACACCAAAAAGTCTAGGAATTTATTTTTTATGTGCTTTTGACACTTAAAATTTTATTAGATGGGACAAAATCCTTAAGAAGCATAATATTCCAAAATTCACATTAGAAGTAATGACAGATTTGATAATCCTGTATCTATTAAGGAAGTGAAAAATTCAGTAAAATCGTAATAGAGAGAACCTTCCTTACACAAATCCTTCAGATAACATAATATTCAATGTTGAGAAAAATCAAAACTTTCCCACTAACATTAAGTATAAATATGTCCCATTTTCTTTTGGACATAGTACTAGAAGTCCTAGAAAATGTTATAAGACAGGAAAATAAAATATAGAAAATTAGAAAAGAATAAGTAAAACTATCTTTATTCACATGATTGAGTAAACAATCTAAAATAATTGACTAAAGAAAACTTCTGCAATTAGTAAGATATTACAGCAAAGTTGCAGAATATGAAGTTATTTTTTAAAATTCAATTGCTTTCCTACAGACCAGCAATGAACAAGTGGAATATGAAGTTCACATACTCCAAATTAATAAAAATAAAACACCATGGACATTAGTAAGCCCAAAAATGAAATCCTTAAGCATAGAAGTAATAAAACATATAAAGACCTCCATGAAAAAAGTATAAAAAAAAGCACTCTATTAGAAAACAAAGAACTAAACAAGTGGAGACATATTCCATATTCACAGATAGGAACACAATATTGTCAAGATGACAGATCTTCCTAAGTTGATCTTCCTAAGTTGCACAGATTCAGTGCAATTCTAGTCAAAATCCCAGCAAATTATTTTGTGGATGCTATATTAGTCATCTTCACATTAGCGTAATAAAATATCTGAGATAGTCAACTTATAAAAAGAAAAGATTAACCAGATATAGTGGCACACATCTCTTATCTCAGTACTTGGAAGGCTGAGACAGAAGGCTAACATGTTTGAGGCCATTGCACAGTAACTTAGTGAGACTGTTTCAAAATAAAATATAAAACAGCATTGGGGGTATAGCTCAGATGTAGAAGATCCCTGGTTCAATTCCCAGTAGTGCACACAACAGAGAGAGAGAGTTTATTTGGCTCATTGTTCTTGTGTTTGGCTTCTAATAACGGTAGCACACCATTCTATACATGGTAGAAACAAGTGGTGGAGCAAAACTGCTCACACCATGAGCCAGGAAGCAGAAGAGAGAGACAGGAAGGGGTGGAATCCTACAAACTGGTTCTATAGCTGACATCAAGAAGCAGAAGATCCAGAATAACCAATACAATGTCAAAGGAAAAGAACAGAATTGGAGGAATAACACTGTCTGACTTATAGACATTCTATAAATCTACAGTAATCAAGTCAATGTGGTGTTGCTGGAAGAACAGACAAGTAGATCACTGGAATAAAAGAGAGAGGCCAGAAATAGACCCATAAAAATAGGGTCAACTAATTTTTGACAAAGGAACATAGGCAATTCAATAGAGATGAGAGATACTTTTCAACAAGTGAACATTCACATACTATAAAAAAAAGATCTAGACACAGACTTCAAACCTTTTGCAAAAATTAGCTGAAAATAATTACAAACCTAGTTGTAAAATACAAAACTTGATAACTTATAGAAGGCAGCATAGGAGAAAACCTACATGACCTCGGAGTTGCTAATGATTTTTTGGACACAACATCAAAGACATTATCCATAAAAGAAGGAATTGATAAAATACGTTTTAATAATATTAAAATTTTATGCTTTGTAAATGACACTGTCAAAAAAAATGAAAAATCCAAAGACTAGAAGAAACTATTTGCAAAAGATATTAATTAAGGACTGTTATAAAAAATATACCAAGAACTCTTAAAAATCAACAGTAAGAAAACATTTCATTATTGAAAATACCAACATTGTGTGTACATAGGTGAAAATCCCAACGTCAAACTCAGTACTCTGTATGGGAAGGGGGAAGATGGGGTGGCAGGCAGAAAGGGCCCCAAGTACTGTGCATGTATGTCAATGTCTACATGATTTACATTATGATGTGAGACCATAGTGCACTAATAAAAGCACATAAAACTAAATATAATTGGAAACCACCCCAAAAGAAAACAGCTCAGATAATTATATATAATATATATATATATATTATATATATTATTTATATCAATCTCAATGACATGTACTGGGAGGAGGAGGGAGTGGGGGAGTGGGGTGTGATTCAGTGGGGAAACATACCAAGTATTGTGTGCATGTGTCATCCTGTCATTCTATACCTTATTATGATGAATAATTATAATGCACTAATAAAAGCATATTTAAAATATTGGAATAATACTTTTATCCTAAGGCAGGGTTATTGTTCCTTTGATATTAGGAAAATTAAATTGGAGAATATTTTTTCATTCTGCTTCAGAATGTAAATAGAAGCTTTAAAAATGAGTGATATTAATGTTATTTCTTTTTTTATTTGAATGATGTCATAATGTCACTATTAGCACAACTATGAAACCACCTTAAGCCTTATAGATTTAATGTTATATATGTTTTCTCAAAGGATCTATCTCAAAGATATTGAGAGATTATGAATTAAAAACTGATTATACAAAAACTTGAATGATTATCCTGTGGAAACCAAACAGTGAAGTAATTGGGTCCTGGGCTTTCTTTAATGAGAGGCTTTTTATTACTGATTGAATCTTATTACTGACATTTATACATTTTCTATTTCTTTATAATTCAGACTTGGTAGACTTTTTTCTAGTAATTTATTCATTTCTTCTAGATTTTCTAGTTTGTTGGTACATAATTATTCATAATAGTCTCTTATCCTTTGTAATTCTGTGGTATTAGTAGTTGTAATGTTTCCCTTTTCTTTCTTTTGATTTATTTATTTATTTATTTTGTGTGTATGTGTGTGTACTACGGGATTGAACCACTCAAGGGCATTCTACCTCTGAGCTATACCTCCTAGCCCTATTTTACTTTTTTTTTTTTGGTGCATTTTAATCATACATATTTGTTAGGCACAAGCTGGTAAAGTCATACATGCACACATTCTCCTTTAACCCTTCCCCAATTCCCGCCCCACTCCCTTGCCCTCCCTTCTTCTTAAGTTCAGTTTAGTGATTGACTTTGATATATTTGTGAAAGTACATCATGTGCATTAGGGTATTTCCCTCCCCGCCCAACACCTTCAGGTAAGTCATCTTCTTTGCTCATCTAAGGTTTCTCCTTCTTTGTCTAGAGTCCCTCTTATGCTCTACTTTCTCCCTAGCTTCTGCATATTAGGGAGAGCATATGATTTTTTACTTTTTGTGACGGACTAATCTCACTTAGCATAATATTTTCCAGTTCCATCTGTTTCCCTATAAACGACATGATTTTGTTCTTCTTTATGGATGAGTAAAATTCCATTGTGTGCATATCCCATAGTTTTGTAATACATTTATCTGTTAATGGATATCTTGGTTGATTACATAGTTTAGCAACTGTGAATTGTGCGGCTATAAACATAGATACACATGCGTCGGTCTGGTAGTTTGGTTTCCATTCTTTTGGGTAGATACCCAGAAGTGGTATTGCTGGGTCATAAGGTAAGTTTATTCCCATTCATCTGAGGATCCTCCATACTGTTTTCCAAAGTGGTTGCACTAATCTGCAATCCTGCCAACAATGTAATAGGGTACCCACTTCTCCACACCCTTGCCAGCATTTTTGTTGTTCATATTTTTTATGATTGCCATTCTGATTGGAGTAGGTGAAATCTCAAGGTGGTTTTGATTTGCATCTCTCTGATTGCTAATGATGTGGAACATTTCCTCATACATTTATTGGCCATTTGTATTTCTTCTTTTGTGAAGTGTCGATTTAAATCCTTTGCCCATTTTTTGATTGGGTTGTTTTCTTAGTTATGAGTTTCTTGAGTTCTCTATATATTATAGATATTAGTCTTCTATCATAGGAGTAACTGGCAAGAATTTTCTCCCACTCTGTGGGCTCTCTGTTGAGATTCTTGATAGTTTCCTTTGCTGCACAGAAGCTCTTCAGTTTAATGCATTCCCATGTATTGATCTTCATTTGAGTTGCTTGTGCCTTTGGTGTCTTGTTTAGAAAGTTTTCACTTGTGCCTATGTGTTGAAGGGTTGGACCTATGCCATCTTCAAGTAGTTGCAAGGTATCTGGACTGACTTCCAGGTCTTTGATCTATCTTGAATTGACTCTTGTGCAGGGTGAGACTGTGGGGTTTATTTCCATTTTCATGCATATGTTTAACCAGTTTTGCCAACACCATTTGTTGAAGAGTCTATCTTTTTTCAAGTGTATGTTTTTGGTTCCTTTGTCAAAAATCAATTGACTGAGCTGGGCGTGGTGGCGCACGCTTGTAATCCCAGCATTCGGGAGGCTGAGACTGGAGGATCTGGGTTCACAGCCAGCCTCAGCTACCTAGTGAGGCACTCTGCAACTTAGTGAGACTGGGTTTCAAAATAAAAAGAATAAAAAAAAAATAGGGCTGGGGGTGTAGCTCGGAGGTAGAATGCCCCTGAGTTCAATCCCCAGTACTGCAAAAAAAAAAAAAAAAAAAAAAAAATCAATTGACTGTAAGTGTGTGGGTTTGTTTTTGAGTCTTTTATTCTCCTGCATTAGTCTATATGTCTGTTTTTGTGTCAATACCATGCTGTTTTTATTACTGTGGCTTTATAGTAGAGTTTGAAGTCAGGTGTTGTAATGCCTACTGCATGGTTCTTGTTGCTAAGAACTACTTTGGCTATTGTGGACTTTTTATTGTTCCAAATGAATTTAAGAACTGATTTTTCTATGTCTGTGAGGAGTGACCTTGGTAATTTAATGGGTATTGCATTGAATCTATAGATCACTTTGGGAAAATGGCCATTTTTATTATATTTATTCTGCCTATCCAAAAGCATGGAAGATCTTTTTATCTTCTCAGGTCTTCTTCGATTTCTTTTTCAAATTGTTATAGTTTTCCTTATAGGGGTCTTTTACCTCGTTGGTTGGGTTTATTCCTAAGTATTTTATTTTTCAGGGTGCTATTCTGAGTGGAATTGTTTTCTGGATTTCTTTTTCAGTGGATTTATGATTGGCATACAGGAAAGCTTCTGATTGTTAAGAATGATTTTGTATCCAGACAATTTGCTGAATTTGTTGATCAGTTCTATACATTTTTTGGTTGAGTTTGTTGGGTCTTCTAAGTATAGTATCATGTCATCTGCAAAAAGGGATAGTTTTAGTTCTTCTTTTCCTATTTTTATACCTTTGATTTCCTTCTCTTGCCTTATCACTCTGTCTAGAGTCTCAAGAACGATATTGAACAGAAGTGGTGATAATAAACATCCTTGTTACGTTCCTGTTTTTAGTGGGAACTCTTGCATTTAATATGATGTTGGCGGTGGGCCTGTTGTATATTGCCTTTATGATGTTGAGGTATGTTCCTTCTATTCCAATTCTCTGCAGTGCTTTTAGCATGAATGAGTTTTGGATTTTATCAAATGCTTTTTCAGTATCTATTGAAATGATCATGTGATTTTTGTCTTTGGTTCTGTTTATGTGGTGAATTACATGGAATGTGTTCCACATGTTGAACCGATCTTGCATCCCTGGGATGAACTTGAGTGTATAATTTTCTTGATGTGGTTTTGAATGTTCATTGCTAGTATCTTTTTTTTTTTTTTTTTTTTTTTTTGCGGTACTGGGGATTGAACTCAGGGGCATTCTACCTCTGAGCTTTACCCACAGCCCTATTTTTTATTCTTTATTTTGAAATAGGGTCTCACTAAGTTGCAGAGTGCCTCACTCGGTAGCTGAGGCTGGCTGGGAACCTGGATCCTCTGGTCTCAGCCTCCCAAATGCTGGGATTACAAGCGTGCACCACCACGCCTGGCTCATTGCTAGTATTTTTGTTTAGCAGTTTGCATCTATGAGCTGCCTTTATTTGGCTTTGGTATTAATGCGATGTTGGCTTCATAGAATGTTTTTGGGAGAGTCTAGTTTCTTTCTGTTTCACAGATTAGGAGTGTTTGAGGAGTGTTGGGATTAGCTCGTCTATAAATGTTTTATAAAATTCACTTGGAAAACCATCTGGCCCTGGGCTTTTGTTTGATGGCAAACTCTTTACTGCTGCTTCTATCTCTTTGATTGATATTGGTTGCTTTAAGTTTTCTAATATCTTCTTGATTCAATTTAGGAAAGTTATTTGTGTCTAGAAATTTGTTAATTTCTTCTGGATTTTCCATTTTGTTGGAGTATAGTTTTTCAAAGTAGTTTCTGATGATCCTCTGGATTTCCACACTGTCTGTGGTAATATCACCTTTTTCATCTCTTATTTTGATAATTTGGGTTGATACTCTCTTTCTTTTGGTTATCTTGGCTAATGGTTTATCTATCTTGTTTATTTTCTCAAGAATCCAGCTTTTGGCTTGTTGATTTTCTGTATTTTTTATTTTCTACTTCATTAATTTCTGCTCTGATTTTCATAATTTCCTATCTTCTACTGGATTTAGGGTTAGACTGTTCTTGTTTTCCAAGGGCTTTGAGTTCTGTCATTAGGTTATTTATTTGGTGATTTTCTGTTCTTCTTATGTGGGCACTCAGTGCTCCTATCACTCAAATCTCCCATCACTCAAAAGAATATACAATGAGGTTTGAGTTTTTTATGTCTTTTGCTCTATAATTAATCACCCCTACATGAAGGGATATGGCTTGTGAGGTATTGGAGCTAGGAAAGTTAGAACAAAAGAGAATATTGCATGAAGTGATTTTTTGTGTGAAGTAATGGAGCAGGTAAAACCTTAGTTAGTAGTTGGATTAAGGCAAATTTAGAAGCAATTCTACCTTGGCAATATACAACAGTAAAAATCTCTGACAGTTTTTTCAGAAAACTTAATTTCAACATCATTCCCGGGATTTCAGCACCATCTTGAAGAGCTGTTATTTAGGACTAATCTTCCTTTTCCATGTCAGCAAGATAAATGACAAACACCAATTCTTTATTGAAGTCATACTGATATATTTTTCTAGTCAGTGGATTATTCTGAAATCTGTAGAAATATTGTCTTAATAATACCAGGCACTATAGGTTAGAAAAAGGACAAAGTTGAGCCATTGTATCAGCGTCTTCTGCATGCCCATCATATAATCAAATGCATCCGTTATCTACCCTAACTAATCAGAGGTATCTTTACTCATATTTTACAAAAGAAAGCATACAGTTCCTGGGGATTAGTCTTTTTTATGAACTCTTCCCCTCTGAAGACAATACTCTCCAGAGGGGAAGTGAGGCTGTTAGGGAGTCACCAGCTGATAAATGCTTGATCCATGAAGCCACATATGTCTCCCTGACAGTCCATTAGGTGGAATCTAAGTCCTGGGATTGTGAAATGTACTTACCATAGTTATTCTCGTGTTTGAAATGATGGCCTGAATATTTATGCTATTAAGATAATATTTTTTCATCTTCTAAATAAAACACATCTTTTGGAGCAATACACAACAGAAATTTCCAAAATGATGTCAGGCTACTCAAATCCCGGAGTTCTGCAATGCTGGCTCACACCCAACATGAAAAACTGCTGTGTGCTCAAGACAGGGCAAAAATTAAACCCCAATGCTTCTAGTTGCAATAAGTGTTCAGAAATTAAGAGTTACTTTATGTGTAAAGTTAAAATTAGCAATGCTTACATGTATAAATGTTAATGCATTCCTTAAAAAAATCCAAAAACACTCAACAGACCATATTTATTGCATTTCTAGGACAGGCACCACAATGAGAACCGGAACACTCTATATTGTTAGGAAAATACATTTCATTTCCGATCCATAATTTTCTGTATCAGACTGTGGTTACAAATATTTATTCCACAGAACTAATGGGCCACATTGTTAAAAACAAACTTTCCAAGAACAAAGCATGTCATTTTCTAAAGAGAAGAAGTGGAAGCTTTATGAATACAAATTAATTTCCGGGCACAATTGCCTTCAAAAAGAAACGAATTCACAAAGTGTGCTTTAGAATTCATCATTTGAAGGCACCTAGGTTGGTTTACATATTAATCCACTTCCCCAGCATCTCCCTTTGTGACCTGGCAGGCTGCCGGTATGCACAATGGCATAGAGACAGGCTGCTGAAAGCTCTGTTCTTTAAAAATGTCACTCCTCACTGTGGAATATGTTTTATTAAGGGTAATGGGAAACGTGCAGATCC
>PVLC010010873.1:0-38370 GCA_004027655.1 Graphiurus murinus
AAAAAAAAAAAAAAAAAAAGTTTCTATGCAGCAAAAGAAACCATCAAGAGTCTAAAGAGAGAGCCTACCGAATGGGAGAAGATCTTTGCCAGCTATTCCTCAGATAGACTAATATAGACAATATACAAAGAACTTAAAAGACTTAACACTAAAAACAACCCAATTAATACCTGAGTAATTGAACTAAATAGACACTGCACAGAAGAAAAAATACAAATGGTAATAAATATATGAAATAATGCTCAACATCATTAGCAATCAGGGAGATGAAAATCAAAACTACACTGAAAAAATTCAAACAACCATAGATACTGACAAGGATGTGGGGAAATACAAACTCATACACTGTTGTTAGGATTTCAAATTAGTACAGCCACTCTGAAGATTAGTGTGGAAACTCCTCAAAAAACTAGGTGTAGATCCACCATATGATTCAGCTATATCACTCCTGGGTATCTTTCTAAAGGGATTGAAATCACAATATTCTATTGATATATGCATATTCATGTTCATAGTAGTACAATTCACACTTGCCAAATAATGGAACCAACCTAGGTGTCCATCAACAGGTGAATGGATTACAAAATTATGGGGTATACATACAACAGAATTCTACTCGGCAATAAAGAAGAACAAAATTATATAATTTGCAGGAAAATGGATGGACCTGGAGAACGTTATGTTGAGTGAGATTAGTCAGTCACAGAAAATGAAGGGACATATGTTTTGTATCATATATGAAAGCTAGGGAGTAATTAAGATACAAGAGGGACTTTAAATAAAGGGGGAAAAAACACCAGTGGATTGATGGAGGAGGTCTACAGTATGATGGTGCGTGGGGGGAACTAATGAAGGAAACACTTCTATTGATGTGAAATTTCAGTGTCAATCTCAGTATCATGTATGGGAAGGGGAGGGAGAGGGATGGGATGGGGGCGGGAATCTCACTAAGTGCTGTGTGCATGTATGTCCCTATCATTCTGAACTATATTATGTTGTGAGATTATAATGAACCAATAACACTATATATATTTTTTAAAAACCCTCTCCTCTCAAATTCTGCTGACCCCCTGCCGAAAAGATAACAAAAGTTAAAAAAAAAATCCTTGACATTTTGAAAATGTGATCATTAGGTAAAATCTGACAGGAAGAATGTGGAACATTTCTCCTAAATATCTTTCATTTTTGTTTTTTTTAATTCAAAAACATATATAAAATAGTATGTAGTGTCTATATAGGTCTTTTAGAATTCTATATCTTTTTAGCAGGCATGACCAGAAGGTTGCAGGTGATCCAGGCAGAGAGACTGGAAGAAGCAAGTTCACACAGGTGTGAAACAGGTTATCACACTGGGTGAATGGCACCTAGATCTATAGTGTGGAATATAGTCAGAGCTAGGTCCTATGAGAGCTCATAAACTATGCTAAGGATTTTCTGCTCTCCACAAGATGACAATATATACTGATCTACCTATTAATTTAGTCCTATTCTAACAGTGTAATTATTAATAGCACCAAATTATCAGAATTGCCTAGGTTCAGATGGTCAATGCTTATTAGCAGGAGATCAACAAACCAGACTTGTATTTTGGAAAGATATTCTTGGTTGCATTGTGGGAAATGAATTTGGGGAAAAGGATATTTGGCAGGAAGATCAGTTGGGAATCTGCTGTAGAGTTTATGGCAGGCCAGGCAGTCACAAGAAGGGTGGAGGAGAGATGGGAGACATAATCTCTATGGAAGAGCAGATTTAGACATTCACGTAAGAGCAATTGCAAATATTTCTTAAAGTTAGTGGTGAGTTATTTTGATGTTATCTGTAGAAGGTTCTAGAGCAGCACTGTCTAACAGAACTTTCTGTGTTGATGAAAATATTCTGTTTGTGATATCTAATGTGGTAACCAGTAGCCACATGTGGCTAATGAGAACTTAGAATTGGGTTTAAATTATGTTGATTTTTGTTATATTTTGAATTTGAATGGCCACATGGGTTCAGTACCTTTGTCTAGGACACTGCTGCTCTAGATATTCATCTGTCTGGTATGTGAGGGAGATGTGCTGGTCATCCTGCTTGGTGAGGGATCGGTTAGTGCTGGCGCCATGGGTACTCTGGCCAGTGGAGCTTGTGTATTGAGAAGAGAGAGAGGTGCCCTATTGAAGGGATCACCAGAGGAAGAGAAAGAGGCAAAAGAAAATGCAAGACTACCAGAAGGTTTGAGGGAAACCCAGGAGTTGGTTTAGTAATTAAAGAGGCTGAGGGCACTAAGGAGGGAATGATGAAGAGTGATTAAAGAATTTATTCTGAAAGTACTTTATGAAGTAGGATGAAGACATTTTGAGAAGATTGAAGTGAGATTATAGAGGAAGGGAGATATTTGGGGGAGGGGTCAGCTTTGGCTAAGAGGATATGTTGTAAGTAAAAAGCCAAAGTTATATTCTTTCTCTGAGAGTGAAGATACAGAATTTCTACAAAAGAAAAGGAAAATCATCTCATTCTGCTTGCTCAACTATGCCTAAATCCTTAAGGAATTTTACAGCCACCTTCTCCATGCAGTTACTTTCATAAAAATTGGTGACTTATGCCAGCCAGGAAGGAAACCTATTTCACAAGTGCAAGGAACTGCTTTTTTTTTTCTTTTCTTTTCCCCCTTTGATGATATCAGACAAGAACCTGGATGTTTGTTTACCATTTCAGCAGGGCAACAGAAGTAAAGGGCCAAAGATAAAAGAAAGATGGAACCCAAGAAAGGAAGACAGAATCAAAACATCCTCTACCCTTCTGGCTCTCAAATAAGAAGAATAGTTATTGAAACAAAACTCACAGATGAAAGTTTACTTGATGAAACTTGGGGCTGGAAGGATGCAGATAACTGTGTTCATTTGCAAACTTTGCTTTTGGGGAGTCAACGAGATGTGGCAGGATAAACACTGAGCTGGTATTCCGTATAGTAGAGTTGAGTTCTAGAGCTGTTTCCTTTGTTAATTAACTATAGGACCTCTGGATACCTGCCCATTCACTCCTGTTACAACTGTTTGCAAAACTAGACTTGTGTTCAAGTTTGCTTTTCAACCTTAAAATTTTATTAGTGAAAATGCCTAGTTAAGATTATGTTTAACAGATGAAATAAATCTGGATGCATGAAACCTGTGCTAAACTTTGGTAAATGGCACCTTGAACTTTTACTTACTGTTTCAATGAATACATTTTACATGACTTTAATGTCTGCATTGGCCATGGCTAGAAAGGAAACTGATGTTGACATAGATAGTACAGAGATAAATTGAGTTATACAAAGTTCAAAAATGTAATATGTACCTTCAAATTAAAAAAAAAATCACAAACAATGAGGTTGTGCCTACAGGCTGAGAACCTGTATGACTAGCTTCATGTTCAAGGAAATGGTTGAAGACTTCCTAATGGTATTGAGAGGAGTAGATAGTGTGTGGGTTAAAGTATCTTTGGTTTCAGTTCTTTGAGGAAAGAAAGACAGAAAGAAAGAGAGAAAGGAAGGAAGAGAAAGTAAGGAAGGAACACAGAAAGAGTATTTAGGGTTCTCTAGAGAGTCAGAACCAACAGGAGTTATATAGATATATACAAAGGAATTTATTATGGAGACTGGCATGTGATCACAAAGGCCAGATGCCCCATGACTGGCTGCCAGTAAGCTAGGGAAGGAGGCAAGCTGGTGGTGTAATTCAGTCTGAGTCTAAAAGTCTGAGAATCAGAGGAGCCAGTAGTGTAAGATCTGGTTTAAAGGCCACATAATCAGGAGTTCCCATGTTTGAGAGCAGGAAAGATGGATAACCCAGCTCCAGAAGACGGAATGAACTTTCCCTTTCTCTACCTTTTTGTTCTATCTGGACCTTTGAAGGATTAGATGATACCCAGCCACATTGGTGAGGGTGGTTCTTTACTCAGTCTACTGATTTAAATGTTAGCCTATTTGAGAAATCCACTCACAGGCATATCTGGAAGGAAAGCAGGAAGGAAGGAGAAGGAAAAGAAGACAGAAAGACAAGAAGAAGGAAAGTGAAATAAACAAAACAGTAGGAAAGAAAATAAATAAAAGAGAAAAATAGAAAAAATTGGTTGTTGACAATTGTAGGAAAAGTTTGATGTGGTAGAACATAACTAAAGTTTTAGTGCTTAATCTTCCGGTACATATGCAGTCTTAGGCAAGTAATTCCACATTTTTGGGTGCCCATGTCATTGGTAAAATGAGAGGTTTGGACTGTAACCTGTTAAAGGTCCCTTCAGCTCTACAGCGTTACAACATTAGCCATGTCATTCACATGGCTGGGGACTCGTGGTTTGCATTGTTCAGAAACAGCAAAGCATAGCATTAAGAAAAAGTCAGCTGTGTATTATTTCATTTGCAGGAAGTTTTTCAGTTAGACTTAGGTGAGGGGAAAAAAAAAAAAAAAAGAAAGAAAAGTCCTACCAGTTCAACCTTTGTCCTCCCAGTCAAACCTTTCTACTCTCCAGCTTAGGCAGAGAGGGTTCCCCTGGAATCACTAAGTCTGCCCACTGCCCAGGGGAAGAGTCCTAGGGCTCACCACTCTAATCCTTCTGCTGCCCTCTCACCAGCGGCCTCACTCCTGGGAAGAAGGGCTGCCCATCCTTGCTGCAGAAGACAAAGGCAAGACTCTTTTCTAGAAAAGAAATGTAGGGAAAACTAAAAAAAAAAAAAAAAAAACCCAAGACACAAACCAGTTCAAATTCTTGCACTTTCTACAATTAAAAATGCTCAGCTGAGGTTTTTGTAATAAATAGGCTTTCTGCATTCAATTATCTTCGTTTGTCCTTGGAAGCACTGAGGTTCCTCTGTAATACCTGAGGAATATCTCCATGGAAGAGACAGCTTACTCTGGTTTTCACGTGCCAGGTTCCTCCCTTATGCCAAAATTCAAAACAAAAGATTTTTTTAAAGATATGGCACATTTTCGCATTTTCATAAAACATATAGGAGTTTTCCTGGATGGTTTCTTTATTTGAAAGTTTTTCTTTATGGGGCAGGATTGGTCAATAATTTCACTGTCAAAACTTCTTGACTTATCAGTGTTGCCTGAGATTCTACATCTTTGATGTGCAGAAATCCCTTTGGTTTCCCCTGTCCTTAAAGACAGGGTGAGGATCACAGGAGTTCGCTCTGCTTGGTTTCCCAGGGTGCACATTACTTTGTTTCATGTAAACACAGTTAAAATGATAGAGTGTGATGACTTTAGAATTGTTGTCTGTTTTTTCCCCCTCTCATTATAGAGATTGGTAAAACACTAAGTTATATAAGGGGCCAGAAGAAAAGCAGTGGTTCCTTTTTTTTTTTTTTTTGCGGTACTAGGGATTGAACTCAGGGGCGTTCTACCTCCGAGCTACACCCCCAGCCCTATTTTTTTATTCTTTATTTTGAAACCGGGTCTCACTAAGTTGCGGAATGCCTCACTAGATAGCTGAGGCTGGCCGCGAACCCGGATCCTCCGGTCTCAGCCTCCCAAATGCTGGGATTACAAGTGTGCGCCACCACACCCGGCTAGCAGTGGTTCCTTTTAATATATAACTTTGTAGGCCTTTATACATTAGGCTTAAATAAGAAGAGATTGTGGTTGGATGTATAATTATAAAGTCCTTGACCTTTGGGTGTTATACCTGGCTCACTTGTAACTGCTTAAATTCCTCCTCCTCTTCCTCCTCCTCCTCCCTACTGGGGATTGAACCTAGGGACATTCTACCTCCAAGCTATACCCCAAGTCCTTTTTATTTTTTTTTGTTTTTGAAACAAGATATTGCTAAGTTGCAAAGACTGGCCTGCCTCAGCCTCCCAAACACTGGGATCACAGGCTTACGCTAACACATCTGGTCCTTAAACTATTTAGCCTTCTTCATTTCTTGGTTGGTGAAGCTGCAGTATAGAACCTCCTCTCCTTTCACACAGAGATATTTCCAAGTCTCTTGTCCACTTAGTATCAAAGCTACACAACATGGGCATCTCTTTGATAGGACTAGACACAATCCATTACCCACATTTTCAACTCCCCATTTCCTCATGAAGAGCTAGTCTTTTACTAGAAGGACTCTTAAATGTTACCCTAAAGTAACAGTCTTAGTCCTCATTCTCCAAGACTCCTATTCAAATGGGCATGGCTGGCTAACTCCTCTAAAACTCCTTCTTTGCTGTGCCTGATGTCATCTCTAATGTCCTACTCCTTGCTTTTCACTTTGATTTTTCCTTTTTTATTTTACTTTTGTAGTGCTGGGGATCAAACCACAGGACTTCATGCATGCTAGGCAAGCTCTCTACCACTGAGTTACACACTAAGCATTCCTATTTTATTTTTGTTGCAAGTTTTTTTTTTCTACTTTCCTCCTACTATTAACTTGACACTTCTCTCCACAATTTTCTGGAGTGTGAGCTTTAAATTTATCTGTTATCTCTAGTCTGCTAACTAAACATCTAAATTTCTTACTCTGATTTCTTATTTGATCTGAAAACATTTATGATTCCATGGCTCAGCCTAAGGAGAATATGAGAGTCTCACTCTTGAATTCCTAGTTGCTTCCTGTATGTTCGTAACTTGTGTAATTAGTGCTAGGTGAGGTGGAGGTTATGTTTCCAATGAGGGAAGTTCACTGAAAAGTTACTAGTAGCTGTTAGCTGTGGTGGCAGTCATTCCTTTGAAATAGATCTTTGCTTTCTTAGGTTATATGAACAAAAGGCAGATATTTAATACTGGGGTGGTTCTGAATGATAGTGTCTTAGTCAGCTTTTCAACACTGTAATGAAATACCCGAGACAGCTAACTATATGAAGAGAAAAGGTTTAGTTAGCTCACAGTTCTGGAGGTTCATGGAAATGGTGCCTGCATTGGCTCAGGTCTAGTGATGGCCTCATGTGGAATAGTGACTGGCAGATGGCAATGGCAAGAGCAGGTGCTGGAGCGAGCCCTCATATCTGCAGCAAGGAAACAGAGAAGAAGGGAGAGTCTGGCTTGATCCTTTAGTAACAACTCCCCTTTGAGAACTCAAGGGTCACACAAGAACTACTACCACTGGATCACATACCAGCTACGTTCTGCCTCCAAAAGACCTAAGGCTGCTTAGGAGGTCTCATCTGACTGAGATTCCACCACCTCTCAGTAATACCATACTGTGACCAAGTGTTAATCATGATGGATGCTTTGGGGACACACACAATATCGAAACCATATCAGAGAGCAAAGTTACCCATCCAAGAGATGTCAAATACTCATTAGGAAGACAAAAAGATTCACTTGGATGGACATGAATACTACAGCTAAAATTTTATGGCAAGAACTTTGAAAGTACGGATGTAATAAACAAGTACCATCAAAACACAACTTACTAAAGGCTGATGTAAGAAAACAAAGTCTGTATAGTTCTATTTAAGAAATAGCATCATTTACATAAAACTTCATTGGAAAGATGTATCCAGGCTCAGTGAATGTCCAAGTCAATTAGGAAAAAAAATCAATGGTTAATTTCACTCTTAAACATTAAGACAAAATCCTTAAATAGTACTAGCCATAAGAATCCCATAGTATGTTACCCATACAAGTCATAAGAATATATAAAAAGGAAATTCCAAAAAGACTGTAGATCTAACAGGTAACCTGATAAAACTTAGAAAAATTACTTTTTCTGTATATACAAATATGCCACAGTGAAACCCACCATTCTGTATAAATAATATGCACCAATGAAAAGGTAACAAACAATTGTAATAATGAATATAACATGAATATTTTTTTTTTTTTGCGGTATTAGGGATTGAACTCAGGGGCTTTCTACCTCCGAGCTATACCCCCAGCCCTATTTTTTATTCTTTATTTTGAAATCGGGTCTCACTAAGTTGTGGAGTGCCTCACTAGGTAGCTGAGGCTGGCCTCGAACCCGGATCCTCCGGTCTCAGCCTCCCGAATGCTGGGATTACAAGCGTGCGCCACCACGCCCGGCGAATATTTCAATAACATATTCTTAAATAGGTAAAGGGTTCTTAAATAGGATATTAAAAAAAAGCTCTAATCACAAGAGATCGATAAAGTAGACTACATTAAAATTAAGACCTTTGTTCACTAAAAGATATTTTTAAGAGAGTGGAAAATTATTATAGATTAAAACATAAAATCATAAAAATGATATAGAAAATATTTATGTTTCCATGACTGAGCCTGAGAATAAACCTTTATAAAATATATAAATATATATCCGTGTGTGTATTTGCTGCCTGCCTCCTTGACTGTTCTTGATTCTTCTTGCTCTTCTCCCCTTCCGTTTCCCAGGCTTGAGCACTCTACTGAAGACTGAGCTTATCATTTCCCTGAAGACCTTAATACTCTTATAGGGCAGGGACCACCACATAATGCATATTCTGTAGTAGTCAGAATCCCAGCAGAATGGTGACTCGCTCAACTGGGCCAGTGGGGAAGCGTTTATAAAGGAACTATTTGCAGCGGTGTGGGGAGGATAAAGCAGTACTCCAGCACTAGTGGCTTGGAAATCCCATTACCATCCCCAGGTCTCAGGAGCAAGAAAGAACAGGATGGGGTGAGGTCACTTGACAGGAGCCAGGACTTTGGTCCAAGTTGGAGGCTTTGCAGGGAGGAAATCAAGAGAATGGACTCTGACTTCACACTTCTGCCTCCTGATGCTCCTCATTGGGGAGCCCAACTAGACTGCAGAAAGCTAGGGAGCCTGTGATGCATGGGACAGA
This sequence comes from Graphiurus murinus, assembly GCA_004027655.1. Lineage (NCBI taxonomy): Eukaryota > Metazoa > Chordata > Mammalia > Rodentia > Gliridae > Graphiurus > Graphiurus murinus. Next base: position 8,726 of record PVLC010010873.1, read on the forward strand.
GTTCAGCCTCCACGTGCAGAGTGGAGAGAAAGGGAAGAGTGTAGCTGGGGACAGAGGAGGTGTGCTTCCCCTCTGTCTGATACCCAGCATTGAGGCTGCTTTGCACGTTACACCTTTACATTAAATTCATCATGCTCCCTCTATATTCTTTTGCCACTTGCTTTTCTCTAGTTTTCCAGAACTTGTTCCAAATGTAGTAATTTTACTAATCGACATATTTTTCTTTCTTCCTAGAAAAAATAGTGATTCAAGAGGCACATTCTGCTTTAGCCAGTCTGGTCTCTGTTAAGGTCTTTAATTGTAAACAACAGTGCCCACCTCCACTACTTTAAGCAGAATAAGAACTTTATTAGATAGTGGGCATATCAGAAAGTCTCTGTGATGATCAGGATATCAAGCAAGGCTGCCTTGCAGTCAGAAAGGATCTCTGGCTTCCGGTGTCGCACTGCTTGGCTGGACAACTTGCTGCCTGTCTAGGCGCGCTGATGTTTTCAGGGGTCCCTGGCTTGGACCACTACTGCAGCAGCCTGTGAAGGAGGATTGCTTTAATTCGGTGTTGAATGGATACTGGCAAAGGTGGAACTCCCTAATTCACTTCCTGTTCTTTCAAACTCATGTCTTACATGAGCGCATTGAGAGGCTCAGGTCATGAGGCCAGCCTCTGACTCCAGGGCAATCTGGGAAAGCAATTTCTAGCTTTCACCTTGGGAAGGTATGGATTCTTCAACACAGGAAGGGTGTTAAGGAAACCCCTGGAGATCAAGGGAGTGTGAAAAATGTCTGTCTTAGTCCATGTAGTGCTTCTATAACAAAACACCTGAGCCCCAGGGTACTTAGTAAAAGAAAAGAGGCTTATTTGGCTCATGATTCTGCTGGCCGGGAAGTCCAAACAGCGTGGCATTTGACCCCTGGCTGCATAGTAACATGGTAGGGAATTGGAAAGGGAAATGGCTGTGTGCAGAAGGGGCACATGTGGGAGCCAGGGGCCAGAGAGCAGAGAGGGGCCAGGCTCGCTCTTCTATAAGAACCTGTGGTCATAGGGCTATGGAGGTGGTGCACACTTGTAATCCCAGTTCTTAGGAGGCTGAGAGTGGAGGATTGCAGGTTCAAGGACAGCCTCAGCAACTTAGCGAGACTTGGTTTCAAAACAAAATAATAAAATGGGGCTGAGGGTGTAGCTGGAAGGGTAGAATGCTCCTGGGTTCAATCCTCAGTACTACACATACACACAAAAGACCCTACTTGTCTTGGAAACTAATCCAAACTCAGAAGACTTGAGCCACCCCTGAGAGAGCATATGCATGAATGTGGAGATCACATGACCTAAACATTAGTTTCCATCAGGCCCCACCTCTTAAAGGTTTCACATCTTAACATCACCACACTGAGGACTGAGTTCCCGGTGTACGAACCTCTGGGGACAGACCATGTCAAATCATAGCACTGTCCATCACCTACAAGCTGTCATTTTCAGGCGAATTTCTGTCTCAGTGCCTCATACTGTCACACCGAACCACAGGGCTCCGATCCTGAGTCCAACTTTTCTGTGTTCGCCTTTGAGTCTCAAAGCACCTGAACTGCTCAGAATACTCTTGTCTCTGAGTTTCTTTGGTGCTGACTAGTGGTACCATTCAAGTAGCCACTGATTTTTGCCTTTTTAATGATATTTGTGATTTGACTCAAATAGTGTCAAATATCGTTTTGTTCTCGACCATTTCATATCATTATTTAGTCTTTTTTAAGTTAAAATGTTAGGAACTGTTGGGGAGGGACTGATAACCTTTTTCCTTTCATAGGAACTAGCAGATTGCTATGAACACAAGAGATACTCAGTGACACTGTCACTTGCTTTTTGATTGTTCCCTGCCTTCAACCTTGAGGAATAGACATCCTATCAAGTCATATTACATATATATATGTATATACATATACGTACATATATATACGTATATGTATATACATATACATACATGCATATACATATTACATATATATATGTAATATATATATATACACACACACACACACATACATGCAGTCTGCTGCCCAGACCACAATATGAAGTGATTATATAAGCCCACTTCCTAGTTCTCCAGGAGCATACAAGTACATGTTGATTAGTTTTAGAGTTTTCTTCCCTTTCCCTCCCAACTTTGCCTCAGATTATACAGAGAGTAGAGGCTGGGAATTACATGGTATTTATAAAAAAAAAAAACCCAGGAGGAAGCTTGGGTAATACAATACTTAACCTTTTTGAATCTGAACTTGTGAAATTTTACTAGTAAGACCTTTTGTTGGGAGAATTTATGCGGAGGGAGAAATATTAAGTTGGGTAGGCAGGATCTGTCAAAGAACTTTTGTAGTAGTGATGTATGTATCTTTGGGATCCATAGGACAAAAATAGTAGAGTGAATGGCAGGTCTGTGTCTAGCTTCCCTACCTACCTTTTCTCGTGTCTCACCTCCAGCTGATGAGGGTATGTTGATGACTACTGGTATTTGAAAACCATACACGGGGAGAGAGTGAGGCAGTGCATCCAGCCACAGATAAGCCCCTGGAAACACATGTCATGATTGCATATCTACACTCCTAGAAGACCTGGGGGCACGTGGGAAAAATACAAATAAAACAAATGAAGAGAGCTCGGCAGAATACACATAGGACCGCAGGCCTGCGAGACATCTAGGAAGAACATAATCATGTCACAGCTTGCAGAGAAGTAGCCAGATAATTAGTTTGCTTGGCAACAGAGAGCTAAAAGCCATCATGATTTTTGTTCGGTGGGGCAATATGGAGGTCCAGGAGACCCAGCGGGCAGGAGTGGAAATAGAATCAGTTGGAAGTCCAAGTACATGACGAGGTTTCTCAGAACTCTGAGCTGACTACTAGCAATTATTAAACACTTCTCTGGTATAAACGGTGGTGTAAACTATATGAAAGCAGAGATGCTATCTGTGCTCTGAAGTAGAAAGAGACATGCGCTGTCACTACAAGGAAAGCGTGTGCACTTCTGTATTCCAGCACCCAGAACAGTGCCTGGTGCTCCAAATAAGTGGTAAATAAATGAATGTGTGTCTTCTTCAATAGTCTGTTAGTTCTCCTTGTGAGTGATTTTCTTTTCCTTATTTATTTATTTATTTATTTATTTATGGTTCTGGGGATTAAACCCAGGGGTGTTCTACCTTTGAGCTATACCCTAGCCCCATTTTAGTTTGACAGAGGGTCTTACTAAATTTCTAAGAGGCCTTGCTAAGTTGCTGAGGCTGGCCTCCAACCTGTGGTCCTCCTGCCTCAGTCTCCTAAGTACTGGGATTACAGGTGTGTGCCACCATGCCCAGCTTTGTGAGTGATATTTAACTTTAAATAGGCAAGTCAGGCAGTGAGGATGTAACTTAGCTAGTGTATGCATTTTGGTGTGAAGGGTGTATGGCAATTCGAGACTCACACAGATGCAGTTTGCTAAGCTGAAGGATGACAAGCAAAGCAGAGTGAGCAGAAGAAAAATGCGAAAAATCCCACAGAGGAAAACTTCTTATTGTTAAGTGTGATTCTGGAATTCCAGGTGATAGATAATAGGCAGAACAGTATAAAACACATAAGTCAGAAACAGTATAGCTCTCTAGAAATAATGGTAATGGGCAAAGTATGGGTTTAAATGATGCAGTCGCAGGTAGCTGTGGGCTCTGCAAATAGGGCCGAGCTGCCAACCACAGAATATTCTTCATGCATGTGCAGCCTCGAAAGAATGGTTGGCCAGGCAAAGGTTTCTTCAGCCACACCTGTGCACTCAGATAACAATCGCCACCAGTATTATCTCTAAATATAAAGATCAATATGTTTTTATATACCCATGTCTACTGCTATACCCACAACTTTTAAATTAGGTGGAAGTTAGAGGGGCTGATTTTGTTCTTTTGAAGATTCTGGATTCAGGGTAGAAGCTGGCAAATCCTACTTGCATAGATGGATGTGCTAGTGGAGGTGATTCTTTCTGAGTCATTAGCAGGGTTTTGTTTATGAGTATAATATGTTGTGAAATGACTCATTAATTATACCAAGTCAGTTGTGTCATGGGTCAAATCACAGCCCCTAATGTACAACCACCAGATGCAGGAAGGCCTGAAACAATGCAATTGGCCCATTTGTCATTCATTTAGTCAATCATTCATCCACTCACTCATTCAACAAACATATATCAAGTGACTCCAAAACCAGTGGGATTACGGGCAATACAAAGATGAATAATTCATACACTTCATCTGCAATCTTCCAAAGAAAACTAGTTTTAGCTTGTAAAGTTAGTGTTCTAAAAGAAACCCATTGGATTTTTGTGGCAAGAATAATGTCTACTACGAAAGATTTTCCTCATAATTTTTTGAGCAACTTTTGTGGCATCTTTCTCCTTTAGAATGTCTATGGAATTTCAAACAAAAATAAAATGAAAGTTCAGTATTAAGTATCACTGTGCTATTTGGATTAAAAAAAAACCTGTTATGTGCTTTCATTATAATTATGAAGTTTAAAAAATGTGTAGCTACAGGGTGAAGACTTGTTAGAACTGCTTGTCTTTCAACTCAGACATAATCCAAGCTATTAAATATGATTAAAATTCAAGATACTTAATTGTTATGACTTAAGGTATGCCGATGTGCTCTAAAACATGCTTCAGTGTGGTATGTTTTTCTGGTGAAAGTCACAGAGGAGGTAAGGTTTGCCTGCTGTGAGGTTCTTTTCATAGATTGGAAATTATAACTTGCAAACAATTGGAAATGAATTAAGTGATTTCTTATTCTATTCTTGAAGCTGGTGATGTTAGTTATCCCCTTGTCGCATACCAAGTCATCCCCAAACTTTGGGACTTAAACAATAGTTGTTTGCTTTGATCACAATTTTCTGGGCCAGCTGGGTGGCTCTTCTATTCTGAGCCAGTTTTGTTAGTCTGTCTGGTCAGCTGGACGCTCAGGTGAGGCTAGGGGTTTCATTTGGGCTCCTGTCAGATGGGAGGTGGGTTCAGTAGCAGGACCATGCTTGCCTGTCAGTGAGTGTGGCATACTTTTTACACACATGGTCTCTCATTCTCCAGTGGGCTAACCTGGGCTGCTTCAAACTGTGGTCAAGGTTTCCTAGAAGCAAGAAAGGGCAAGTCCCAGAGCCAAAGCCCACCCCTTCCTTTTTTTGTACTGGGGATTAAATCCAGGGGCATTCTACCTCTGAACTACATCCCCAGCCCTATTTTTTAATTTTGAAATTGTCTCACTAAGTTGCTGTGGATGGCCTCAAACCTGTGTTCCTCCTGTTTCTGTACACGGATTACAGGAATGTGCTGTCCCACCTGGCTGAGCAGAAGCCCTTTGAAGACTCTACCTGCCTCATGTTTGCCAAAGGCTCTTTGACCAAACAAGTTAAGGGCAGACATCCCACCCCGCAAGATTTAAGAAATGGAGTAAAGATTTTTCTCTCATTGGGAGGAAAAGAAAAGTCACATTGCATAGGTTTGTGGTCATTTATTTGTAACCTACCATTAGTTGCTCTATTATATTTTGCTTCATTCTCCTCTGTTAATGAGTGTTAATGAAGATAGTGCCATAGAAATATTTGGTGATAAATAGATTGACCCGAGTTCTTTATGTAAAAAGAGTGCAAATATTGTCAATGTAGTTCCCTTTACCTAGGAGGTATTATAGAAAAGCAATATTTACTTAAAGACTAAGAAACATACTTTATCAAGAAAAATAATTTAAAAATTATTTTGAGTGGAATAATCAGGGTGAGTCAATGGGAGCAAAGTTAAAGGCTGCATTGTATCTCTGCCTTAGCACTTTCGGACGCACTAAGCAGGACACCCACTATCTTTTAGTTGGTATAAAGTGTACAGGACTTCATGGGTCTCTGATTCCTCAGTTTCATTTCTTTGGTTTCACTACTTAGTTGCTAAGCCTTCAGCCAAACCTATCTATATTTTGATTATTCGCAATGTATACTTCCAGTTTTGATCTGTCTTCTCAGTGACAGACCAATTTAATTAACTCATTTCTTGATTGTCTGGAAAAGGATGTCCCCACAGTCATTCCAAACTCAGCCTGTGCAAATCTGAACTCATTGCCTTCTGCTCAAACCTACTTTTCTTACTACAATCTCTTACTTATTGAGAGATCAGGCCAACATTCATTCCATGCTGAAACTAAAGAATTTAGAACTACCTTAGGTTCTTTCTTCTTTCCTACATTGGTCCTTTCTCGTCAATCACAAATCTATTTTTTTCCCTTAATATTTTTGGATTTCAGATCCTTAGTTCAGTTCCACTAGATCGGTCTCAGTCAGACTCCATAGCTCATCCCCATGCTTTAAGTTTTTCCCAAACCCCTTTTCTTTATCAAGAGTAGTTCTAAGCATGTTTCATCGTGTCATTCCAAAGCTCCCATCAATAAATCTCCAAACCTGATCCACATCCTTATTTTGTCTACAAGTCTCTCTGAGATCTGAACCCTGAACCCTAGCCAGTGGAATCTTCTTTCTTGAATGTATTATGACATCTCTTACCTCTTTGTTTAAATTAATCCCCTGTCCTTTTTACCTTCTGGACCCTCCTCCTTCTTGATCTTTGTTATTGAATGCATCATGACATCTCTTATCTCATTGTCTAAATTGATCCCCTGTACATTTTACCTTCCTGATCCTCCTGCTTTTTGACCTAGTAAACTCCTACTCAGTTCTTTAGAAATTAAGTCAAAGGATTTTTTCTTAAGAAGCATTTATGAATTACCACCAGACTTTCCTTTATAGGACATGACTACCATGAATCATACTCCGTAGTTTTTAATTGGCGACTTGCATAGTTCATCTCTTTCGTTGACCTATGTGATGTTAGCACTTAACTCTGTTCCTGACCATAATGAGCTCTCAGTACTGGAATGGTTGCTGAGATAGAGTGAATTGATGGAAGGAGTGAGTGAGTGAGGAAGGGAGGGAAGGATGTAAAGGGAATGTAATTGTATTACAGTTGGCCATATATCCTGGCTATGTCTCCATCCTGACATACACATGGTACAAATTTTTATCACTAGGAAGTGATTTAACTAAGCTTTGGTATTAGAATGAATTTACTTGGAGTAAAAGTCAAGATTTGGGTCAGATTCGAGTGGACTCAAGTTGAAAATGAGAACAGCTTTGGTTCTGAACTTTTAGGAATCATTTATTTGTCATTATTTATTTACCAATTATTCCATAATTGGAAAAATACTTGCTTATACGTTTGTTTCAATACAACTAAAAGGATTTATTTTATCATTTGTTGCTGTTAATCTTTAGATTCACTCTAAAGTTTAGTTATCTTCTAATCCCCAATGCCATTGAGTTCTATGAAGGAAAACTGGTTTTAATATTTACCTAAGTGAAATAAACCTGGAAAGTAAATTTAATGTAAATAATTCTGTTTTTCCCAAACCGATTTAAATCATTTAAGAATATCTGCTGTTTTAGATTATTCAGAACAATGCTTCTAGCATTTCACCATGGATAATGGGATTATAGATGATTAGTAAATTAACTTATTTCTCTGTATTTATAAGCACTTGGGTGGCAGCAATTAATTTTCCTAGACTGTCACTCTGGAGTATTCTGTTTTGAAGAAGGTTTTATAGATGGAGCTCTTTGTACTTGGAACTTTATAATACATCAGACATGGTGCTGAGAAGATATTTCTATCATTGGCTTATACACAAGTATAAAGGTGGCCTCATATAACTTTAAGAACACCTTCTCAGTGAAAAGAACAGTTATATCAAGTGACACTTTGTCCTACTGTCTTTCTTTTCCAGCTGCAGTGGGCTCCTAGTCAACTTCCCTATTCTCTTCAGCACACTGTTTCTTTACAAATCACTTTGAACTTCCAACTGCTCCATTTTTCTTTTCATGCTCAGGCAATTATTTTTTTCTTCTATTTTGTAGGAAGGTGAGACCATTAGACCAAACCTTTTCAAATTCCTGCCACAAAATTGACAAGCTTGTTAGATACCACACTCCTTTTTGTGATCCTCATTCCTCTCACAGAGCAGCAGAAGTCCACCCTCTCTACTGACCTGGCACCTCTCTCTGGACCATCTTCTGCTTTCTACAGGCCTCAGTACCTCTCCAGAAGCATTTAAACCCATTTGACTATCCACTTATAAACTATTTTAAGAATGCAAACAACTCAATACCAGAAAAAAACCAAACAACCTGATTAAAAATATGGAGAAAGGGCCTAAACAGACATTTCTCAGAAGAAGACAAATAGCCAACAGTTATATAAAAAAAAAACTCTCAACATCACTATTCATCAGGGAAATGCAAATCAAAACTACAATGACATATCACCTCATACCTGTTAGAATGAATATTATCAAAAAGACAGAAGATAAATGTTGGCAAGGAGGTGGCAAAAAGGAAATCCTTGTACATTGTGGTAGGAATGTAAATTAGTGCACATTATGAAAAATAGTATGGCTGTTTCTCAAAATATCAAAAATAGAACTACCATATAACCCAGTAATTCCACTTCTAGGTGTATATCAAAGGCAATTAAATTGCTATCTTGAAAGATACCTGTACTCCATTCTTCATTGTAGCTCTATTCACAATAGTCAAGATATGGAATCAATCTAAGTATCCATTGATAGATGAATAACAAAGAAAATGAGGCATGCACACACACATATACATACACACATACACACACACAAACACACACACAATGGAATATTATTAAACCTTGAAAAGAAGGAAATTCTGACATTTATGACAACATGGACAAACCTAGAGGACGTTATGCTAAGTGAAATAAGACAGGCATAGAAAGACACACACAGCATGATCTGACTTATAGGTGGAATCCAAAGAAGTTGAACTCATCAAAGCAGAGAGTAGAATGATGGTTACCAGGAAATGGGGGTGGGATACCAAAGGTAGAGACTATCAGTTGTGGAGGGTGAATAAGTTCGAGATCTAGCATATGCCATGGTGACTATAGCTGTTTCGTATTGTGTAGATCTGAAATAGTCTCGTCATAAACTAGATGAGGTGATAAGTGTGCTAATTAGCTTGTGGAATAATTTCACAAAGTATATGTATAACAAAGTATGTTATCCACCTTAAATGTATATATGATTTGTGTCAATTATACTTCGATAAAGCTGAAAGAGTTGTAAGTTATAAGAACTGAACACATGAAAAAGACAAAAGAGAAAATTCCCTAGAGCTTGCATTTCAGTCCAGTAGTCACACTGCCTTTCTCTTTGTTCCAGAGCCCAGTTTTTTCAATGGGTTGTATGTATTCACTGTGTTCATTCCTTTACCTGGGACCCATTTCCTAGTTAGTCTACAACTAATTTCAATCCAGATTCTGACCCATGTCTCTATTGAAATTATCAAATTTAGCTGGGCGTGGTGGCGCACGCTTGTAATACCAGTACTTGGGAGGCTGAGACAGGAGGATTGCAGGTTCGAGGCCAGCCTCAGCTACTTAGTGAGGCCCTCTGCAACTTAGTGAGACCCTGTTTCAAAATAAAGAATTAAAAATAGGGCTGGGTGTGTACCTCAGAGGTAGAATGCCCCTGGGTTCAATCCCCAGCACCACACACATAAATGAATAAATAAATAGTCAAATTTACCATGATCCATGATCTTTGTCTCTAAATCCGATGGGCATGTAGAGTTTTTATTTTATTGTCTTCTTGAACATTCAGTACTGCTATCTATCCTCTTCATCGGAACAAGATTATCCGACATTAGACTAAGCAAATGCTCGAGGCTCTGATGGAATCAAGGAAGCCCTCCACAGCTACTGTTGGACAATGGATATTATCCAGCATTGAAAAGAAATGATATCTCAAGCCATAAAAAGACACGAGGAACCTCAAATTTTGAGCATTATTACTAAGTGAAAGAGCCGATCTGAAAAGGCTTCATACTACGACTCCAGCTGTGTACATTCTAGAAAGGGCAAAGCTGGGGAGGTAGTAAAAAGACCAGTGTTTGCCAGAGTTCGGGGAGAGAAGTCTTAGGAGATGGAGCATGGAGGATTTGGGGGAAGTGAAAATACTCTGTAAAATTGTGTAATAATGCATACATGACATAAACCCATAAGATGTACAAGACCAAGAGAGAACCTAACTATAAACCATGGACATTGGGTGATAATGAGGTGTCAATGTGGGTTCATGAATTAGAACAAATGTACCACTGTGGGGTTAGTGTTGATAGTGAGAGAAGCTGGGCATGTTTAGGAACAGGGAGTATGTGGGAACTCTCTATACTTTCTGCTGAATTTTGCTATGAGCCTAAAATTATTCTAAAACATGAGTAATATATATACATATATACATACATATATATACAACCATGAAAGAAGTCCATGTTGTGACTTCTTTATCCCTCTTTAAAATACTTTTCAAGTCTGCACTTGCTATATATATATTTCATATGGTACTCCTCTGCTTCTTTGAACTAGCCAGTTTGTGTTCATCTCTGAGTCTTGTCCATCTCTTCCCCCTCTAGCTGGGGTTCTTGAACTCTTCCTGTCCCTTCCTATCCTCTCACTCTCTATCATATATCACACTACCCTGGGATTGCATTTGCTCTGGTCTGTCTTTGCCAGACTCTAAGCTGGGAGTTGACCTTTCTTACTGTAGTGTCTCCAGAATCTTGCATAATGCTGAATCTATGAAGCACTGAATGAAGGAATGGGTGGTTTAGGGTTTAGGGCATGGAACAGCTTTCTCCCTCTCTCATCTAGATGTGCCCTGGTTTTGTTTACAATTGCTGTAAGTTCTTATAAGAAATCACTATGTCTCTAATAAGTAAGTAAGTAAGTAAGTAAGTAAGTAAGTAAGTAAGTAAATAATCATGGTTCTAGGCCACTTGAGTTGTTATCATTGCTCTTTGTAATATTAACATTCTAAAATTTTTTTTTTGTTTTTGGTGTCTATGGTCTGTTGTAGGGAAGAGGGAGACACAAAATAGTCCTTTTTTTTTTTGTGGCTGGTGTCTTGCTATGTTGCTCAGGTTAGTCCCAAACTCCTCAAGTGATCCTCCTGCTTCAGCCTCCTAAATAGCTGGGATTACAGGTACATACCAGTGAACCCAACTTCTCCTTGTTTTAAGTGTTGTAGGATTTTATTTTGCTTTTTTGAAATTGATATTGAAGGTTGTGATAAGAAGCTATAGATTTTGGGAATTTGGTCAGGCTGTACCATTTGTAGATGTCTCAGAAACTTTAAATCTAAGAATTGATGGTAAAATACATCTGTCCATTTTTTTTTTCTTTTGTGGTACTGGGTTGGAACTCAGGGGCCTTCTACCTCCAGGGTATGCCCAAACCCTATTTTTATTTTTTATTTGGAAATAGGGTTTTACTAAGTTGCTGAGAGCCTCATTAATTGCTGAGGCTGACTTCCAACTTGCAAACTTCTTGTCTCAGCCTCCCAAATACTAGGATTATAGGCATGTATCACCACACCCGGCCCACATCTGACTAATATGATACTCCTCCTGAAGATAGAAAATAAGATAAACTTGAGCATCTGGAATTGATTATACTCTGACTGGCACACGTGTGTGGACCCGTGGGGGAAGCCGGAGCTCTTATGTTATATATTGTTTTCATGTCATATATTCTGATCTGGTCTGCAGATGAGCACACCCAGAGTCACAAATCAAAAATATAAAGCCAAAAACATATCTAAGCAATAAGGAGATTTGAGTCTTCACAGACACTGAAATGCCTTTGATAACAAATAATCAATCTCTTAGAGGAGGTGAGTATATGAAACTCAACACCAATCAGGGAGACTAATTACACTGTGGTGAGTCATGTGATTATGTTTATATTAATACAATATAATGGAATATATGTGAAATTAGATGTAAATATACTGCATCTCTATTATCAATATGTCTCCCTCCCTTCCTTCCTCCCTCCCTCCCTCCCTCCCTTCCTTCCTTCCTTCCTTCCTTCCTTCCTTCCTTCCTTCCTTCCTTCCCTCCTCCTCCTCCTCCTCCTCCCCCCCCTCCTCCTCCTCCTCCTCCTCCTTTTATTTCTTTCACTTTCTCCCTCTCTCTCTCTTTCTTTTCTCTGTGATTTCTCCAAAATCACTTGGGTAAACTGGTCAGTTTACATGTTGCTTAAGGAAGATGTAATCCTTTGGACACTTGCATAAATATTTGTGAGTGCAAGATAGTGGTTTTCAAATTCAGGCTTTGTGATGATCTAGGAAATGCATCATTGTTTCAGGGGGTATGACTAAATTTCAAGTTCAGAAAAATATATATTCACTTTAATTTTTACAATTATATGCATTAATGATATTTGAAAATATCAAACTTTGCAACAATAATACCCTATTACATACACACCCATACCCCCTGGCTCATATTTGTCTTTCAAAATATTTTTAAAATTGATTCTTGGACTAAACATCTAAAAAGCAAAACAGATCACTCTGGTCCATTAAATTGTGAACTTGCTATCTGACTATTCATCAGGAATTATTGAATATACGTTGTCTGGGGTTCTATATGTTACATTTTAGTGAATCTTAAGATGGTATCAATTATATGCCATGAAGAAAGAAGAAAGAGGTGAATTAATTTCCATATACTGTAGGGCAGGTTCTGATTTCAGAACTGTGAAAGTGTGGAGAGATGTGCATCTCAGCATTATTGAAAAGTAGTGGCCCTAGGATATAATCAATTCCAGACGCTCAGTGGCCCTGTTGGACATAGACAATTATACTCATAAGGCAACTGCACACTGAAATATACAAGACAGGGATAAATTTCATTTAGTCAAAAATTAAAACATTAAATGCTTAGATCTGGGTCTAAATCCTGGTCAAGTAATTAATTTGAAACGATTTGATTATCTAGCAGTTTCTGTTTGTTAATCACCTTCCATATATAGCGCATTATACCAAGCTGAGTAGGTAGCTGCCCATCAAATGGGGGTTAAAGTTCTTTGGGAAAGACTTTAGTTTCTGTGTTCTTTTATTAATTCCAGGAAATCTCCTGTGTTTTGTTCCTTTGGACTCATGCCCTGTGAGAATGTGACTATTTCTGGAGGGATTCTTTGAGTATTTTAATCATTAACTCAACAATTTCGATTCATTGATTACATTTTCCCAATGTGACAGTAACTAGGTCTGCCCCTCTCCTCTCCTTTTCTTCCCTTTCCTTTTCTTAAAAAAGCACACTATTATAACTGGTAAGGAACAGAGAGCTCAGGTAACTTGTCCAGGACTGCCCAGCATGTAACCGGTTGAACTGGGTTTTCAACTCTGTGATATTTATGGTGTCAGATTACCTTTCATTAATACCTCAAATACTTAAAAATGAAGTCTTCAGTTAAACTAAGCTTGTGAAAGATAAGAGGATCAAGAGGCAAGTTGACGGCCTGAGGTATTTCTTGAGGGGATTTATGGTAAATGGGGATCATACTGAAGGCAGAGGTGGTTTGGGTTATGAAAAGGGAAAGGTTTCTGAAAGGGGAAGTCTGAAGATGCCAGAAATAAATTTGTTGGTTCAAGATTTTCCTCTGCACTTGCATCATTCTGATTCCTAGAACTGAGCTCATCTGCAAGTTTTATGTTTGTTAGATTTGCTTCAACTTGATATTTTACTGTGCTTTCTCAGAAAGACTTCAGGATTCAGTAAAGAATCCTGGCAAAGTGTTTGATTTTAACCTAAAGCTGAAATTGTTGCATTATTTAACCCAATACTCAAAGCAAAATTTTCTGACCAGCATTTAAGACTTCACTTAGTTATGATTAATATAGGAAGATCATTGAGAAGGGCACTAAATACTCATGTACAAGCAATTGAATATACCTCTTCTGACACTCAGATCTACATGTGTAGCTGAATTTTAATGGCACCTCAGAAAGCTGAGGGAAAGACAAGAAATAGTCATCTCATTGTCTTTCTTAACATAGATAATATTCATTGTCTCTCTGCCCCTTAATGACACTGCAGAGTACACCATAACTTTTTATCTGAATGCAAGAGTGACACGTACTATTATTTGTGCAGTAGATCCTTGACATGCATAAATGATACCACTGCAAATCTGCAAGTTTAATCATCGGATTAATCCAACCAAAGGTCTGTAAGTGAAAAATAACAGAGGTGCCGAAATTTATTCATTCATTCCACAAATATTTATAGGGTTCCTACTGTATGCCATTGCGTATGTACTTTATATATGGACTAATCAGATAGATCTGCTTTTATTCTAGGGGAAGGATAGACAAGTACCATGAAACCATAGTTACTCACTTTGCTTGGAAAATCTCTCACCCAGTCTTTTACCAATTCCTATCCACCCTTTAGCTTCCCAGTGAAAGAGCCCTTCCTCTGGAGTCCTTGACTCCCAAGTTCAATATGGATACCCTTCCCAAGTGTTCTCATGGAATCTCACATTAGTTATTGCTTTTAGCTCTTATGCTATGTTGTTTTCTTTATATTTTCTTCTAACCAGATTACAAGGTCTGGCACAATCAGAACCATGACTTTCTTTTTTTTGTCTTCATAGCTTCAGCTCTTTGCACCGTGCTTGGCCCAGAATAAGAAGTATTCATTCATTTTCTCAGCGAATCAATGGCTTAACGAATGTCTTATTCTCACATCTCACACATACACGCAGAGCATAATGCAAATTCACACTTCCTCACATTGCAGACTATTAGATCTGCAGATCTGGAAGAGTAAACTAACCACATACAATCTGAGGGTAGCATGTCTACTGCATTGGGCTCCTAGTCAATATCTCAGTGTGGTTGAGTGGCCAACAGAATTTTAAAATGTTCTTGCTTGAAGAAAGTGCATGTGTTTATGTGTGTGTGTTTGTGTGAGTGTGTGTGTGTGTGTGTGTGTTAACTTTGATTTGCTATATATTGGTGTGTGAAACTCCAAAGTGCCCTACACTCAGGTCTCAGAGTCCACAATTACAAGAACATCAAGGAATAGTAGATCATAAAAAGAATAGCAACCATGATGACACTGTACAGTTGTACATTCCTAATATGTGCTTGGTAATGTTGAACGCACTTCATATATATTCACTCATTTAAATACACCTGCTACTCTCTGAGGAAACTGGGCCCAGAAAGGTTAAACAACCAGACCACATAGCCTGTGAATGGTGGAAGAGAATGTGAACGTCAAACCTCAGCTTTAGAGTTCATGCTCCAAACTTACATACTCTACTCCAATAGTGCGTGAAAAGGATCTACTGATCTGAACAAAATGAAACAAACACAATAAAAAGAATAAAATGGCTAGAGGAATAATACCACTTGAATTGGACCAAGGCATTGTCTTGATGTATTAAAAGCGACCACGTATGCCTATTTTCTTGTGTGTGTGAAGAAAATTAATTGCTTATTAGACAGATGGAAGAGGTCAGTTGAAAACGAAGAGTGCTAAAGTATGTAGCCTATGTGAAAGAAAGGGCAAGTTTGGTGTTCAGTGAGATGCCAAAAATACTTGCAAAAATATGTCACTGAATAGCAGGCAGGTGATGAGCATCCCAAAGTCCACATGACAGAGACCAACGTGGAAAGTGAAGAGCAGGCACTGAAAAGAGAGATGACAGGTCAACAAAAACCCTTTTATCTTTTACAAGAAGTCTTGTGCAATGAAATAGAAGAGATGAGTCACAGCGCCGTAATTAGATAGGGAGAATGTTGTAAATCATGGATTATTGGTAGAATGAAAAACTTTAGTGACTTAACCAATTAATATCAAATTAAATTTTTTTTTTTTTGCGGTACTGGGGATTGAACTTAGGGGCATTCTACCCCCGAGCTATACCCCCAGCCCTATTTTTTATTCTTTATTTTGAAACCGAGTCTCACTAAGTCGCGGAGTGCCTCACTAGGTAGCTGAGGTTGGCCGCGAACCCGGATCCTCCTGTCTCAGCCTCCCGAATGCTGGGATTACAAGCCTGCGCCACCACGCCCGGCTCAAATTAAATTTTGAATAAAAATAATTTTTGATGAGTACCCCTTTGATCAGCACTCTTTGGCAGTTAAGCAGACTTATGAATAATAACCAAACTATATAAATTGAAGGTTTTTTTTTTTTTATAGTCCAGAGTTAGATTAGGCTGTGGAGAAGTGAGGAGAGACTTATAAATTCCTGGGAGGGAAATGAGGATAAAACATGTATGATTTATTAAAGCTTGAACATAAGCAATATGTTCAAGGGTAAGCATGAAATATGTTGACTGAGAAATTCTAAAATAGAATACAAATATTTCTTCTGCTAAATTATGTCTGAAGATAATAGGAAAATAGATTCGAGGCAGGGCATTTGAAACTGTACAACTTGATAAACAGTGCCCAACAAAGAAACAGTCCTACATATTAATCCTAATTCAGACAAAAGAACACAGTACTTAGAAAAATAATGCTATGGTAAATCTTGGATTCCTCCTGGATGGGGGGCGGGAGAATGTAGCTACATGGGAGTGAACCTAAGAGAGGGTTGAGGCTTTTGAATTAGGACCAAAGAGGAGGGAGGTAAATAGCAAGTAGAGGAACAGTTTTAGTCTTTGTACAAGATTCACCAAAGGAGGAAAACTTCTCACCAGGTGTCTCCTGGACAGTGCTTGTTTCACTGGGGTTAGGACTGTGTCTGTTCTGTTTCCTTCAGTGAGCTACTGTATTGTGATCAACTGCTTTTCCTTGGTGGTACACAATGTTATAGGGCTGGGAAATGCATGTAGGAACCAAGGTGGCGCTTGTATATATGAGCGGCCACAGTGTGGAGAATCACATTCATCTTGTTTGTTTTTAATCTCCATTTCTGTTCATCTGTCTGTCAATCAATCAATCAACCAATCAACCAATGAAAAACTCAGGATGTTCCTGGTCTTTCCCTTCCAGTGTCCAGAGAACTGAATCCCTGCCCTCACTGTAGCACTTAGAAAACTCCTGCTTGGGTCTTTTACCAGTTGAAGTTATTTTTCATATCTGCTTCTATTGTTGACTTTAATTAGAAGTCACACATCATGTAGATTTTTTTTTTTGTTTCAAAAATGGTAAAAATTGGCTGGGTGTGGTAGTGTGTACCTGTAATCGTAGCTACTCAGTAGGCTAAGGCAGGAGAATTGCAAGTTTAAGGCCAGCCTGGGCTATTTATTGAGATCTTGTCTCAAAAGATAGACAGACAGACAGATAGATAGATAGATAGATAGACAGACTAGATAGACAGATGGATGAGATAGATGATAAATAAAGGTGGACATGTAACTAGGTAGTACAGTGCTTGCTTAGCATGGGTTCAATCCCCAGTACCACACACACAATATGAATATATATTAAAAGAGCAACATTCTCAATTCAAAAATTAAATAAAACCCCAAATATCCTCTAAAAAATCTTTAAAATATTTGTCATATCTACCCAATACTTGGGAGGCTAAGACAGGAGGATTGCAGGTTCAAGACCAATTTTAGCAACTTAGTGAGATTCTCAACAACCTAAAAGACCTTATTTCAAAACAAAAAGGACTGTAGTGTGGAGATAGAATGCCCCTACGTCCAATCCTCAGTAACATACACACACACACACACACACACACACACACACACACACACACACCATATCTGTCAAATCTAAAATATATATTTATCCTATGAAATTAAACACAAGCAATTTTCTCCTTTGTATTGAACTAAATTGCTGTTAGCGTTTGTTCGTTTCTATTTTTATCCTGAATACTAGGTTATAAGAATTTTTATTGCATTCTGCTTTCTTTGCATTGATAAAAATCATTTTGAGCGAAGAATTACTTCTCTCAATATAGGTTAATTATTTTTGAGGAGTTGGCAGATGAAAAAGATGACAGGAATATTATTGCTTGTGTTTAGCTTTTAGCATATTTAATATGGGGAGCTGAGATAATTGGAATGAAAAGAATGCTCTTTTTATTTAATGAATTAATGGAACGGGCATCCAGAAGCTGTGCTACAAAAGTTCAACTGCAGCTCCTTAGATCTTCTTCCATAAATCAACCAAGTTGATTCAGTAATTTCATAGCCAATAAGATAATAATGTCTTCCTTTGCCTTGCTTTTATCTTCTGCATTCAAGTTACATCACAGCTCATTTGATATACAACTTTACTTTTAAGTTTTTTTTTATGAAAGATGCAACATAATTTTATTCTAAATATGCACTTGACAATATGGATTCAAATTTAATTCACTGATGTGCAACCTTGCGTGTGATATCTGAAACCAGAAATTGTCAAATGGTATATCAAAAAGGTAAATTAGCATTTGCTCAGTGCAACCTGACGTGACAGATGGGTAGGAGGAGGGCTGCTATCCCTGAGAAGAGACTAAATATATTATAATTTGGATGTATACACAAACTGGATAAAGATTTTCACAAAAGAATTTTCAGTGCAAAATCTATTTTGCAAACTCATAATCATTAGTTAAGCCCACAATAACTCACTTCTTTCTATGCTTCTATGAATTGTTTCACTAAGCATCCATGCATGAAAATTATTTTATAGGACTTGTGTTTATCGAGGACATATTAATTTTGAGAAATTATTCTAGGATATTAATAAACTATGAATTGTAACAATAAGAATAATCATTACTAATAGCTAACAGTAATTGAGCACTTACCTGTACAAGGCACTGGTTCAAGTGCTTTCTGTGTATTCTGACCCTGTCTCACCCACAGATACATCCATATCACACCATCACCCAACAGTGATTGACAAGTGAGCAATGTGGGCAACATTTGTTGTTGATAATCAGAAGAGGCCTAATTAGCACCTAAAGGGTCACATGGTAAAAGCTGAACTGAGGACCTAAGATAACCAAAACATGGGAAGATAGCCTGGGAAGAAGAGGACATTCTTGGGCTGGGAGTTGGGAAGAAGCTCTGTAAACAATACTCAGAAATAGGAAACTGCAGTCTGGGTAGAGAAATAGAATTTGCATTAGGAAGGAAGCACTTGTTGAGAAGGCCCTTGGTGCACACCTATAATCCCAGTACTTGCAAGGCTGAGGCCAGAGACTCACGAATTCAGGGCCAGCCTGAGTAGCACAGTGAGATTCTGTCTTAAAATACAAAAGGGCTGGAGAAGTAGCTCAGTGGTAGAGCACTTGCATAGTATGTTCAAAGCCCTAGTCTCAATCTTTAATCCTGCAAAAATAAAACAAACAACAAAGGAAGAAAGGAAGGGAGGAAGGAGAGAAGGAAGAAAGGGAGGAAGGGAGGAAAGCAATTTTGGAAGACTTAGATGATAATAGTGTAAGGTGGATTGAAGGGAGTTAGAAACACTGACCACAAGACTTTTCATTTGTGTGGGAATTGAGATAAAATGGTGGTCCGAAGAGAAAAGAAGATTGGATACTTTACTTGCTTTGGAGATTTGGGTACTCCATTCACCATCAGAGGAGGAATTAAGGATGGCTCTGATTTTCTTGGTCTAGCAAACTGGCAGGATAGGTCCTGTTTATGGAAGGCGCATTATGACTGAGGTCCCAGAGATGATAACTGTAGGTAGGCTGGGTGTGGTGCCGCACACCTGTAATTCTAGCACTTGAGAAGCAGAGACAGGAGGATCATAGGTTCGTGGCCAGCCTCAGCAACTTAGTGAGGCCGGTAGCAACATAGTGAGACTCTGTTTCACACAATAAAAAATAAAAACGCTGGATCATATGGTAGGTTCATTCCCATTCATCTGAGGATCCTCCATACTGTTTTCCAAAGTGGTTGCACTAATCTGCAGTCCCACCAACAATGTATTAGGGTTCCCACTTCTCCACACCCTCACCAGCATTTGTTCTTGTTTGTTTTTGATGATTGCCATTCTAATTGGTATTAGGTGAAATCTATCTACCCAAAAGAATGGAAACCAAACTATCAGACCAATTCATGTGTATCTATGTTTATAGCCACACAATTCACAATTGCCAAACTATGGAACCAGCCAAGATGTCCATCAACAGATGAATGGATTACAAAACTATGGGATATGTACACAATGGAATTTTACTCAGCCATAAAGAAGAACAAAATCATATCATTTGCAGGAAATGGATGGAACTGGAAAACATTAAGTGAGATTAGTCAGTCACAAAAAGTAAAAAATCAGATGCTCTCCCTAATATGTGGAAGCTAGGGAGAAAGTTGGTCATAAGAGGGACCCTAGACGGAGAAGGAGAAACCTTAGATGAGCAAAGAAGGCGACTTAACTGAAGGTGATGGGTGGGGGGAGGAAACACCCTAATGCACATGATGTACTTTCACAAACATATCAAAGTCAATCACTAAACTGAACATGAGAAGGAGGGAGGGGGAAGGAATGGGGCGGGAATTGGGGAAGGGTTAAATGAAAGATGTGTGCATGTATGCCTCTACAAGCTAGTACTTCACAAAGATGTATGATTACAATGCACCAATAATAATAAAAATAGAAATAAATAAATAAAAAGGCCTGGGGTTGTAGCTCGGAGGTAGAATGTCCCTGGGTTCAATCTCAAGTACTATAGGGAAAAAAAATCAGGTAGAAATAGGATGTTTTTGCATAGAGAATTCTAGAACATGATTCGAAATGTGTGGAAGAGGTTAGATGTGAGGAGTCACCACCCAGGAACTGAGAACTAAATTGCAGAAGTGGAAAAAAATCTGTTTTTAGGACATGTAGAGTGAGAAATGTAGGTGACTACTGATAAGACCTGAGTAAGGCTGAGGCAGAGGAAGAACCAGAGGGAACAGTCAGAGAGGACTAACACAAAGAGACCACAGACTCTGGGATCGCAGGAGAGGAGAGAGGTGCTAGAAGGAATGTGCCCTCAATAATATCTAACACAGAAGTGCAGAGAAGGGTCTGCGTAGAGATGGTTGAATTATAACTACAAAGTCACTTGATATCTGAAATTTCAGTTTTCATGGTTAAGAGGGATTAAGATGACTTTATTTTAGTTTTACTTAGTTTTCATTTAAAAATTTTCTCTGATTGATGGATAAAAAGTGCAAAAATATATTTATTATGTGCACATGTTTGTGAAATATGTATACATTGTTGAATGGGTAAATACAGATTATATACCTGTGTTTGCCTCAAATACTTACCACTTGTTTTGTTTTGAGAACACTGAAAATGTACTCTAACCAGTTTTCAAGAACACAATACAGTGTTAGTAACTCTAGTCACCATGTTGTACAGTAGATCTATTGAACATATTCCTCCTAACTATGAATCTTTGTGTCCTTGACCAACATCAAAATCAGAGGAGGGTTGGGAAGACCTTATTTTAGACTGCATATACTGATCATAAGTTACTTGATGTTGTCAATTGCCTGCATGACAACAATTTCTAAGTAGGTTAGATTGTTTAAGGAAAAAAAAATGTCTTCAGTCTTTTAATAAAGACATAGACAATACCTATAGGAGGGGAACATGGAACTATTAGGGGTTCTCTATGGCCCCAAGTTAGAGAAACAAAATAATGAAAGAGGCCTAAATTTACTTAATAATCTGCTCAAAACTATTTTTAATAAGGGGTCCATGGAAGAGATAGAGGCTGGTATAGAATTATACATTCAGTTTGTGAGGAAAACCTTTCTAAGAGGCCTTGGCTTTTGTTTGTTTTAGGTTCTTACAACATTTTAAACGGAAATAGGTTTTATTTAGTACTCTTGAGATATTGATAAACTTCAAAGCATTTTTATGTACTAATAATTACACTCAAAGGGATTACAATTCAAATACTATTATTTCCTAGAAAAATCCTACTCTGCCACACCCAACTGAGTAACAAAATAAAATATAAAGCAACAAAAAAGAGTGTTCTTAGGAGAGGTAGGTTTAATTTCTGTGACAATCAGTGATGAGACCCCAGGTCTGCC
This sequence comes from Graphiurus murinus, assembly GCA_004027655.1. Classification (NCBI taxonomy): domain Eukaryota; kingdom Metazoa; phylum Chordata; class Mammalia; order Rodentia; family Gliridae; genus Graphiurus; species Graphiurus murinus. The sequence continues at coordinate 30,639 of PVLC010010873.1, forward strand.
CAGTACAATTGTAGACAGCTGTTGAACATGACTATTTAAATTTAAATGAATGAAAATGAATGGAAGTTTAAAGTTCAGCTCCTCTGTTGAAGCAGCCATGTTTCAGGAGTTCAGTGACTAGCACAGATATAGAACCTTTCCATCACCACAGCAAGTTCTATTAGGCAGCACAAGTATAAGCTATAACAGCATGGAGAGCACAGCCTGGCATGATAACCAGATGTGTAGTGCCATAGATAGATAATAATCTCATTTTAAAGGCTACAACAATATTTCAAGGCTGTCTTTGTGTTTGTTAAATCTTGTTACAATGGGGCTTATTTGCTACACAGTCCAGGGTTAAGTTTTCTTTGATAGTATAAGTAGTTTTTGCAAATAGTTATGAGCTATTTTCCAAACAACTATGAATGAGAGTTGGGGCAAGAGGAAACAGCCCAAGTTGATATCTGGAGACCCTTAAAGCATCAGTCTCTAAGGATAGGCCAGAGTATTGCTTTCAGGGTGTTCTACTTGCCTGTTCCCTATGTTTGTATTTTGTGTGGATAAAAAAAAGCTCCCTGTGAGCACTGAAGGTGGGTCTGGGCCTGGGAGTCCATCTACCCACCCCAGCACCCTTCACAGGGTAGCTCAGCGATGCAATGGTATCATGAATGGAGAGGCATGTGGCATGGAAGAGAAGCTGTGATTGGAGATGTAAGAACAGGGGTGTCACCCTTTTTATTTTTATTTTTTTTAATAAAATATTTTTAAAATTTTTATTCATACATTGTAAGCATACATCTTTGTTAGGTACAAATTGATAACAATATATGTGCTCACAATTCTCATTTGATCCCTTCCCCAAATTCCCACCCCGCTCCCTTGCCCTCCCTCCTTCTCAAGTTCAGTTTAGTGAGTAACCTTGATATAAATTAGTGTGCCCCCCCTCGTCCAACCCCTTCAGTTAAATCAACTTCTTTGCTTTCGAGGGTCTCTCCTTTTTCATCTGGAGACTCTCTTATACCCCATCTTCTCCCTAGCATCCGCATATTAGGGAGAACATATGTTTCTTTACTCTTTGTGACTGGCTAATCTCACTTAACATAATGTTTTCCATTTCCTTCCATTTCCCTGCAAATAACATGATTTTGTTCTTCTTTATGGCTGAGTAAAATTCCATTGTGTACATATCCCATAGTTTTGTAATCCATTCATCTGTCGATGGACATCTTGGCTGCTTCCATAGTTTGGCTATTGTAAATTGTGCAGCTATAAACATAGATACACATACGTCGGTCTGATAGTAGAAGACTCAGAAACAGATCCACAGACTTACAGTCAACTGATTTTTGACAAAGGAGCCAAAAACATATACTGGAAAAAAGATAGCCTCTTTAACAAATGGTGTTGGCAAAACTGGTTAACCATATGCAGGAAACTGGAAATAAACCCCACTTTCTCACCCTGCACAAGAGTCAACTCAAGGTGGATCAAAGAGCTGGAAGTTAGGCCAGAGACCTTGCAGCTACTTGAAGAGGGCATAGGAGCAACACTTCAAAATATAGGCACAGGTAAAAACTTTCTCAACAAGACCTCAAAAGCACAAGCAACTCTCAGGAAAATTAATACGTGGGATTGCATTAAACTGAAGAGCTTTTGTGCAGCGAAGGAAACTATGAAGAACCTAAACAGAGAGCCTACAGAATGGGAGAAGATTTTTGCCAGTTACTCTTCGGATAGAGGTCTAATATCTAGGATATACAGAGAACTCAAGAAACTCACAACTAAGAAAGCAAATAACCCAATCAAAAAATTGGCAAAGGATCTAAATAGACACTTCACAAAAGAAGAAATACAAATGGCCAATAAATGTATGAGGAAATGTTCCACATCATTAGCAATCAGAGAGATGCAAATCAAAACTACCTTGAGATTTCACCTAACTCCAATCAGAATGGCAATCATAAAAAAAACGAACAACAACAACTGCTGGCAAGGATGTGGAGAAGTGGGAACTCTAATACACTGTTGGTGGGATTGCAAACTAGTGCAACCACTTTGGAAAACAGTATGGAGGACCATTAGACAAATGGGAATGAACCTACCATATGATCCAGCAATACCACTTGTGGGTATCTACCCAAAAGAATGGAAACCAAACTATCAGACCGGTGTCACCCTTTTTAAACAGATCTTCTGATGGGAGGAAAAGGAGGAGGAGCCCAGAGAGGAACATGAATGTAACACAGAGCCATAGGTTGCAAAATGGAATCTGCGTTTGTAAGTTCTGCACTCAGGGAAATGCAAATCAAAACTACCCTGAGATTCCATTCCATCTAACTCCAATTAGAATGGCAATCATCAAGAATACAAACAATAATACATGCTGGTGAAGAGATGGGGAAATAGGAACTCTTAACACACTGTTGGTGGAATTGTAAATTAGTACAACCATTTTAGAAATCAGTATGGAGGTTCCTCAAAGGAGTAGGAATGGAACCACCATATGACCCAGACACACCACTCCTCAGTATCTTACCAAATGAATTAAAGTCAGGAGGCTATAGTGATGCATGCATATCAATATTTATAGCAGCATAATTTACAATAGTCAAATTATGGAACCAACCTACATGTCCATCAGCACATGGAATAATGAAATGGGGTATCATGGTGGAATTTTACTCTGCCATAAAGAAGGGCAAAATTATGTCATTTTCAGAAAAACGGAGAGAACTAGAGAACCTGCTAAGTGAAACTGGCCAGTCTCAGAAAATCAAGGGTCATATGTTTTCTCTTATATGTGGAAGCCAGAACAAAAATAGAAAGCAAAAGGGACTTCAGTCAAGGAAGAGAGAAACCAGTAAAATAGTGAAAGGGGATTGGGGGAGGGAGGTAGGAATGGGAAAAATGAGGATCAAGGACAGGATGGGATCAGCTCAAATAGGGTTCTGTCCGTACAAGAAGGTTTCACTACAATCTCACTAACCTGTGGGGAGGAAGGAAAGGGGGGGTACACAGAGGGAAATACACCGAGTGCTGTGTGCATATGTGTTTGTATCACTTTCAATATCATTATAATATATAATTACATTGCACCAAAACAGTATTTAAAAGACAGTATTGGCAATAGATAAATAAATAAATAAATAAATAAATAAATAAATAAATAAATAAATATTCTGTACTACCCAGCTGCATGGGTTGCAGTATACATTGCAGGATAAGTCGACATGCAGGTACTTAGCAAGCTACTAAGAAGAGTCTTACTGACATTAAATGCAAATAATACTTACTGAAGAAAGGTCTGGTTGGGGCCTGCAGAATGGACATTTACTGAAGAAATATCCATTAATGCTGAAGAAATGGACAGCTTTCTTTGCAATTACCAAGAACTGGAAGTAACACTTGGTGAAGGAATGTCTGGTTGGGGTATTTCATTAAGTCATTGCATTTGATTTTAAAATGCAGGTGTCTGGTAATAGCTATGGTCTTGGTTTGGGTTGTCTTGAAGGTGGAATCTGAGATGGAGCATTGCAACATCCAGTTTCTTTGAGTGGTGATTCCAGGAAGCTAAAGAAGAGCAAGAGGTATGATACTGGGGAAGAGGTGGTAGTATGAGCTGTGTTCTCAGGGTTGCTGCTTGAGCAAGCGACCGCTATTTGGTTAGAACCTCCAGGGTTCTTCTCCTGAAGGACTGACCAGAAGCTGGTTGCTACCCACATTTTGTCGAAGATTGTCTCGGAGACTTACCTTCCCAGCATTGCAGCCGCACTTACTGCTGGACCAGCAGCATTCTCAGAACCTGGGACAGAATGTGGAACGATCAGAGGCACCTATTTGAGACGGCACGCTGTCATAATGTCCTGAGTCCAAGCCGCTCAAGTCTGGCGCATCTCATCTGTGACTGAAGTCAGTGGTGGGCCAGGAGGACGCGACACAGGGTACCAGAGGCATCCTCTAGAGTTACTGTTGGCTGAGGACACCATGGTGCGTCAAACTAAGCTGAGCTAAGATAACGCGCATGCCCTTTCTTTCTCTTGGAGCCGCACGTCCACCTGTGATTAACAATTTTTGAGAGATTTTTAAAAATATTATATTTATGCTTTGTAAAATCAGACATGTGTACTGCAAGTATTTTCTCCTAGTGTGTGGCTAGTCTTTTTATTCTCTTAACTGCCACTTGAAAACAATTATTAATTTTTGTGAAATCCAATTTTTTTTCCTTTTATGGTTTGTGCTTTTGATGTCATGCTTAAGAAATCTTTGGCTAATTTAAGTTCATAAGGATTTTCTCCCAAAAGTTTTATGGTTTTATCCATAGGTACATAATAAGTTTTAAGTTACCCTTTGTGGGGGCTAAAAAGTAAAGATTTTGACACTAAAATTGTCAATAAAAATTGTCATATGGATAGGTAATCTTTCCAGCACTATTTGTTGAAAGATTATATTTTTGCCTTTGAATTTTTTTTACATCTTTAGTAAAAATCAGTTGGTTGCCATTCTTCTGAGGACCCTTTACACTCTTTTCCAAAGTCGTTGCAGTAATTTTTAGTCCCACCAAAAATGTATTAGAGCTGCTACTTCTCCACACCCTTGCCATCATTTGTTGTTGTTTGAGTTTTTAATGATTTCCATTCTAATTGGGGTTAGATGAAATCTCAGGGTAGTTTTGATTTGCACCTCTTTGATTGCTAATGATTTTGAACATTTTTTCATATATTTATTGGCCATTTGTATTTCTTCCTTTGTGAAGTGTCTATTTAGTTCACTTGCACATTTTTTGGTTGGGTTATTTGTTTTTTTAGCGGTGAGTCTCTTGGAGGTGGGAGAGGGGGAGGGAGTCTTGAAGAGGGAAACACTTCAATGGACAAGATGTACATGCGCACATTTATCAATGCCAATATCACAGTGTTGGGAATGGAAGGTGGGGAGCAGGAGTGGGGTGCAAACTAGGGGAGGGCTCAATGAGTGCTGTGTGCACGTATGCTTCTACCACCCTGAACTTCATCACCATGTATGATTGCAATGCACCCATGGGGGGGCAGTTGGGCCAGGTGTAGTGGTGCACCCCTGTAATTCCAGTACTTGCGAGGAAGAGACAGGAGGATGGCAGTTTTAAAACCAGCTTCAGCAACTTAGTGAGACTCTCAGCTACTTAACAAGATCCTGTTTCAAAGTAAAAACTAACATAGGCTGGGGGAAGGGTGTAGTTCAGAGGTAGAATGTCAGTGGGTTCAATCCCCAGTATCAAAATAAATAAATAAAATCAGTTGGCTGCATCTATGTGGGTCTATTTATGGACTCTAGTCTGTTCTGTTTATCTATATGTTAATTGTTTCTCGAATACATACCACATTCTCCTGACTTTTGCATCCTTATACACAAGGTAGTGTTATTCCTCCACCTATCTTATTCTATTTTTTTTTTTTTTTTTTTTTTTGGCACTGAGGATTTAACCCAGAGGCATTCTACCCCTGAGCTACTATACCCTCAGCCTGATTTTTTTTTCTTATTTGGAAACAGGATCTCACTAAGTTGTAGAGGGCCTCACTAAGTTTCTGAGGCCGGCTTTGAACCTACAATCCTCTGGTCTCAGCCTCCCAAGTACTGGGATTACAAGTGCGCACCACCATACCTGGCTGTTCTTGTTTTTTCAAAATCATTTATTCCCCTATTATAATGCTTTTTGCCTTTTCCTATATGTTTAAAAATAACTTGGTAATTTCCCCCAAACAATGGCTTCATATTTGTATTGGAATGTTGTTGAATCTGTATATCATTTTTGGGGGAGAAAGTGAAATCGTAACAAGCATATCTGACTAGCAGTCAGAGAGACCGAAGCAAAAGTGATAAATGAAAGGGAGACATGTCTATTACAATGTGTCTGCTAAGTAGTCTGAAAATTGTGATTACTTCTATTTCTCAAGTTTTCATATAATATAAATATTAGCAAAACAACCCTTCCTTGTGAATGTGGCTAGGAGAAGGAGTCACGTGTGTGAATGTGGAGAGGACAGGGATGTTTTGTGTGTAACTTTGCTAGTTTCTCTTCCTGTGTGACTGAATGATATGTATCTGCCAAGTATAATTTACATTTCATTTGTGGGTCTTTAGGGAATCCAGTAACTTGTTAAACAATCATCACTTCTTAAAATACGTTTGGAAAGTGAAATATTCCTGGCTCCTACACCCCGACATTGGAGCTCTTATAGGAAACAAGCCTAGTTTCTTTGTATTTTTAAGATGTAGAATAGGCAAACAGAACAGATTTAATGCAGGTCTTTGCCATCGAGCCCACCAGTATTTCTTGCATCTGCATGCTTTCTAGTGCCAAGTCTCGCTAATTACTGCGAAGTTTCTGAATGTCTATGCATAGTTTTTAATTGATAACTGAAAAAAAGCATAAGCAATCTTTCAGATGCACAGGGGGTGGCTGTCTTAACCCTGGAAACTTGGAATGTTGCTTCTTTACCTCTGTCCATCCGTCTCCCTTTCTGGTGTTCATGTCCCAAATTCAACTTTCAGAACTCTGCTTCTTGCCAGCTCAGATTTTTAACCTTCCAGAGCCTATTGCTGGCTTCTTGGCAGAGTGTCAAACCTGTCCAAGCAGGACGTCAGACCAGTCCAGATTAAACTAGCTTGATCCCAGGAACGAGCCAGTGCAAAACAGCAAGAGCCTCGTTAATTTTAATTAACAGTTCCAAACGGAGTTGCACAACAAGGTCACATTCCCTACATGAATTATTAGAGATAATATAAGGAATAGACCTCTCCAGGCAGTATTTTTAGGCCCCAGGAGTTGGCAAAAACCGTCTCAGAGACTATCTGTCTTTGCAAGTGAGTCCACTCACCTAAGGCGGAGGTAAATATCCTCTGAAAACACTGAAGTCAGTGCCTGCACCTGTTGTTTCCCGTCTTCTGAAGATTTAAAAAGGTCAAGGCAATTCAGGGAATGATAAGGAGCGATGTTTCCTCACCTGGCAAAAAATAGATTAGAAAAATCTAAATAGACTTGGAAATCACGTTTCCTTTTAAATTGAGTGTGCCCAAGGATTTCCAGGGAACGCTAAATGGTAGCCATTCCAGGTGTTCTCTTGTTTGTTCATTTCACAGACTCTTTGTTTATTAAAATGAACCTGGCATATGTATTAAAAATTAGGGCCTTTTTTTTCCCCACGTATTTTGCCTCTCATGTACTCATGTATGAGATTTTGTGCGTGTGTGTGTGTGTGTGTGTGTGTGTGTGTGTGGTGCTGGGGATTGAATTCAGAGGCATTCTACCTCTGAGCTACTCCCCCAGTCCTACTTTATTATTATTATTATTATTATTTTATTATGAAACAGGGTGTCACTAAGTTGCTGAGGCTGGCCTCCAACCTGCAATCCTCCTGTCTCATCCTCTCAAGTACTGGGATTACAGCTGTGGGCCACCACATCCGGCCACCATGTATGATCTCTCAATCTCCCTGAAAAGTAAACAATGATGTTTCTACAAAAAGCTTTAACTTATGATGAAATGCACAGATAATACTATTTTTCTAAGAATTTAAGAACTTACTTTTATTGAATACTATCCAAACATTCAAATAATGTCGGTAAAAAATGCTAAAAAGTGTGGGTACATAAATATAAATATATAAATATATGTATAAAATAAAAAACTTGGACACATAAGTATAAATAAATTAGATTGACACTTGTGCAAACTTCTCTATAGGCTGAGAGCATTTGTATGTCCTAATCATACATC
>PVLC010010873.1:38470-49068 GCA_004027655.1 Graphiurus murinus
TTGCGGTACTGGGGATTGAACTCAGGGGCATTCTACCTCCAAGCTATACCCCCAGTCCTACCTTTTACTTTATTTTGAAACCGGGTCTCACTAAGTTGCAGAGTGCCTCACTAGATAGCTGAGGCTGGCCGCGAACCCGGATCCTCCGGTCTCAGCCTCCCGAATGCTGGGATTACAAGCGTGCGCCACCACGCCCGGCCTAATCATACATCTTAATCAATATAAATATGCATGAACATTGTTGGCTTCTCTGGAGGTCTGCTATCCTAGTGAAGAGATAAATGCTCTTAGCTTAAAAGTTTATCTATGAGACCCAGTTAGATTTGGAGTTACTATAACAATTCTTGTGAAAAATCAAAACACTGCCAGAAGTCGCTGCAGCCACTGACCCAGCAGCTTGAGTCAGAAAGACACAAGCACTAAAGGCTGTAGGGGTTGCACCAAACATATGGCATCGGATTACTACTAATCTGCAGAACAGACCATCAGCAAATTGAGAAAAGAATCTTTTATTGCAGTGATTTGTCAAGCTTGTGAGTTTTTATGCTGTCTCTTCCTTTCTGATTTATTTTCTGGTGTTTGCTTTATTGTCGTGAGGGATAAGGTTTTTCATAATGAATGGATTTCCAATATGAATGCTCATATATATGTTCTCACCAGAGCACTGTGAAATTCCAAATGGACACTGACATATATGCTTTATTGTGTGTGTGTATAATCTACATAGGCATATATATATATATGTCTACCTCTATATAGATTGATATATATCTCTATATACAACTGTACATATATACACATATATATGAGATATAGAGAGACATATATACAACTGTATATATAGAGATATATGCAGATACATATCTATATAAATATGTATATTTAATGTATGTTATATATCAAATATTTTGTATATATTTATGTCTTATGTAAAATCAGGTAATTTTTTTGCTCTTTAAGCTCATGTTTAATTTAGCAAATACTTTGCTCAAGGTGCATTACAATCCATTCACGCTGTAAGGAGGTGGTGTGTGAGCTTGGAAACCATCTGGTGGTCGTGGCTGTTTCCCTTTGCAAAGTGATTTGCTGATATGGGAGGCAGAACAAGTTAATTGCATTGTGTCTGGACTTCTGACTTCACTTTCGGGGTGTGTTTTTGAGACAAACAGATGCATAAAGATGTGAGGACAAAAGAACAATTTGTTAGCCTGATTTTGGCACATGATGACTTAGAAGAAAACACTTCCATTGTCAGTATGTAGACATGTGAGAATACCAGAGTGCACCTCAGGACCCTGTTTGGGGAAGGCGGGAGTCGGGAGAGGACCGGGGAAAGCCTGCCGAGCGCTGAGTGCTGTTTGCACGTAGGTCACCACCACTGTGAACTACGTTGAGATGGGAGACTATAATGAATCCATAAAAGTATAAATAATATACAAATAAAAAAGAAGAAAACAGGATTCCTGAATTAGGAAAAATAGCCTGATATTTGGTTAATGAAGTTTAAAAAAAATCAAACTAATACAAAGATTTGTCTCAACATGTTCAAAGATCAATTCAAAGTGGGCCCAACATGTAACTGTACAGAAATAGTCCCATTTATATGTGGTGTAGTATGCATCCATTCCCTAAAGCGTCATAGTATCTATATTTACATATCATATTTATGACCATATTATGTCAGAGCATACTGTTTTGGTGTTTGTGTATCCCCTTAGATCCTTGAAAGTAGGAAAAACCCATTCCCCTTGGGATTCCAACAGTTTGCTCAGAGCTTTAGGGCACTGCAGGAAGACTTGTAGTGCCTGTGACTAGGCAAGAGGGCTTGTAGAATGAGCGGTGAATGGTTGGAATTAGCTGAGATGGAACATGTTTCAGACACACCAGGAGCTGCAACCCTTGAGACATCTGGGCATTACCAGGCTGGCTCTTCCAGCAGGGTTTCCATAGAAAGACCAAAATGAAGTTCTTCGCTGTAACTCTCGATGGCTCCAGTTCCTATACTTGTGAATCACAAGATTTATGGTGTAAATTTACTGTGACCACAACCTTCCTCATATCTCTTATTTCTTCTGCCTTAAGCTATGGTCTTTGAAAATGTAAAAGCTTTCAGCAAGGACCAGTATCAATTCTACCATTTTTCTATTTGATTCTAAACCTCTACTAAGCATATGATTTTTTCTATAGGATGAGTAAGCAGAAAAACCATCAGTTTTAGGGAAAAAAATCATTGAAAGAACATTATGAAAAAGGAAAATAAGTTAACAATCTATGATACAGAATTACTGTATGCATATGGAAAACCTAATTGATCAATAGGTGAAGAGAGGATTTAAATATAGAAGAGAATCTGGTGAAAACTGAATTGATATAGTGAAAATAAATTAAATATATTCACTCAGGATTCATAAATTAAGAAGAGAAAAATATCAAAGATGAGAATGAGCCATCCAAGATATTAACATATATGAAACAAGACTTCTATAAATAGAAAATAGAAAAGATGAATCCAAAGTGATTATCAGAAGAAAAAGGATAACACATTTTAGAAAATGGGTGAGCCCAGCCTCAAAACAGGAATGTACACTGAATATCAACTTCATAAAAACAGAACCACTCCAAGACATATTCTTATGGGAGTCTTAAAAATCCAGGACCACATAAACATCAAAAAAAAAAAAAAAAAAAGAAAGAGTGAGCCCCCCAAATGTTAACTTATATTTCCCCAAGTTCCCAACAAAGAATGTTGATATCTTTTATTTTTTCTCATTATTAAACATTAGAATATAAAGGAAGAGTGTAAGAGTCAAGGTCGTGGGGCAGCTAGAGTTAGATTATCTGGTTTCAAACCTTAGCTCTGTTGAATACCAGTTACTTACACAAAGTCCTTATCCTGTTTCAACTTCATTTCATTAACAGTTTAATGCAGATAATAAATCTACCTTCTTACAATTATTGTTAATATTAAATGAATTGATGTATTTGAAGTACTTAGAAGAGTACCGAAAACGTAGCAAGCAAAATAGAACTTTCTTTCTCTCTGCTTCCTTCTCCTCTTCCTTTTCTCCTTCTCTTACTCCTCTTGCTTATCTCCTCCTCCTCCTCCTCTTTTTTTTTTTTTTTTTGGTATTGTTATTATTGGCACACTGTAATCCTACATCATGATGAAATTCAGAGTGATAGAGGCATGCGTGCACACAGCCCTTGGTGAGCTCCTCCCTGGCTCCCACCCCACTCCCTCACCCTCTCCATGCACACCATGAAGACCGGCGTTGATAAATTTGTGTCTGTGCATCATGATCACCGAAGTGAAGGAAGATTTTCATTGAGTCTTCCTCCCCTGAACCGCCCCCCTCCCACCTCTCTCCTGACTCCCTCCCTTAACCCCCCTCCATTTTTCTACTAGGATTCCTCCTCCTCTGTATAGAGTCCCTCTGGTATCTTATCCCAATTTCTCCCTAGCTTCCACATATGAGGGATAACATCCACCCTTTTACTTTCTGTGACTGACTGATCTCACTTAGCATAATGTTCTCCAGCTCCATCCATTTCCCTGCAAATGACATCATTTTGTTCTTCTTTATGGCTGAGTAGAATTCCATTGTGTGTATATCCCATAATGTTATAATCCCTCCTCCTCCTCTTCTCCTTCTTACGATTACTTTTATTTTTTATTACAGAGCTTTGAAAAAATTCTATATCCAGCTTAGTTATCAATGTATGAAGGCAACAGAAAGGTATTTTTCAGTAGCTATGAATTTAAAATATGCTGTCAAGGCCACTTTAATAAAAAATTTGGAAACTTGGGTTATAACAACATAAGTTCTCTCAAGGACTAGGATTCTGGTGAAGTCAGAATATTACAGTGATACATGCAAGTCCATGTTTATAGTAGCACAATTCACAATAGCTAAATTATGAAGCCAGCCTGTAATCCATTCACTCAAAAGATGAATGGATTACAAAATTATGGAATATACACACAATGGAATTTTATTCAGCTATAAAGAACAAAACCATGTCATTTGCAGGAAAATGCATAGGACAAGAAAATATTATGCTAAGTGAGATTAGGCAATGACAAAAAATTGAAGTGTCATGTATTTTCTCTCACATATGAAGGCTAGGGAAAAATTGGGATGCAAGAGGAACTCCAGACAAAGGAGGAAAAACCCCAGTGGAGTGACAGAGGGGGACTAGGGGGAGAGGCAGAGAGATTTGATGAAGGAAACACTTCAATCGGCATTAGGTACATGAATGAATTTATCGATGCCAATCTGAACATCGCAGGCAGGGAAGGGGAGGGAGGGAGGTGAGGTCTGGGGAGAAGCTCACCAAGTGCTGTGTGCATGTAGAGCCCTATCACTCTGAACTTCATTACAAGGTACCAATAAATGCATTAAAAAAAGAAAAAGAACCAGAATTCTTAACAAAGGAAACAGTAGCTGCAAAGGGCCAATCTCAATGATGTGGTACTAGTCCAAGTAGCAAATGGGTGACAAACTGTGATAATTTTTACAATAAGTATATTATATTGTATAAAATATTAAGAGGGAAAATACAGTGTTAATATCCTAGATTAAATCAAAATATAGAAATTAAAGAGTTTGAAAGCAAAGGTACAAGCATTTTATCTCCCATTAATGGTAGTTAACAAATTACTAATTTACCCTTAACTGTTCTGGTTTGCTTAATATAGTTTCAAGACTGTCTTTGGAAAATTTTATAGTAGTTACTTAAGGAGTAAATGTAGGATTTCTTCTTGCCAAACAAAGCTAATAAACACTAACGAAAAGTTTTCTCATAGCCCCAAAAGAATAATGACAAATGAAAAACAAACTTCTATTCAGGAAAAAGAGATAGAACGGGCCAGCAAGCAAATATTTAAAAAGGACAAAAAGAAAATACATATGGAAACATGACCAAATATTAGTTAGACAAAAAAAAAAATGTTAGTTTTATACTCCAATGAAAGGGCAAAGTGTGATATGCTACTTGTAATTTCCTCACCTAAAAAAAAAAAAAAAAATATATATATATATATATATAGATAGATAGATAGATTTAGAAATATTGGCAAATAAATGCAAGGCAACTGTAAATCAAGAAAAAGCAATACTAGTATTAGATAAAGCAGCATTGAAAGTACAAATATCAAATGTTACAAAGAGGATAATTTTAATCAAAAGATGAAAGATGATGAAGTCAGTAATGAAGATAAAAATATTAAAAACCCCTAATATATAGAATAATAGTATCATTAATAGAAAAGGTGAAAGCATTTTGAAATTCAAAGGCATGCTAGAAAAATTTAATGTGAGCAATTTTAACTACTATGATAGATAAATCAGACATATAAATTATTAAACATATGAATACTTAATTCAACATCACTAGAAATAAAAGAAAAAAATTAAAATGAGATACGTTTTTCTGTCAAGGGAAAAAAGATTTTTGGAAGCATAGTAGCCCCTGTTGACAAGTGTATATTGAGATGGACCCTCTCACGCCTGGTGGATGTATAAATAGGTATAATTTATGAGAAAATTAAGTTGGTCAAATCTTTTTTATTATTATTATTTTTATTGGTGCATTGTAATCATACATCTTTGTGAGGTACAAGCTGGTAAAGGTATACATGCACACATCTCTCATTTAACCCTTCCCCAATTCCCACCCGATTCCCTCCCCCACCTTCCTTCTCATGTTCAGTTTAGTGCTTGACTTTGATATTTTTGTGAATGTACATCGTGTGCTTTAGGGTGTTTCCTCTGGTCAAATCTTTTAAAAGCCTTAGGATTAGCCAAAGTGTTTTCACCTCTTGGAGACAGATTGCAAAGAAAAATTGTATTCATGTATGTTGAGTGCAGAATTATTTGAATAAAAACAATGTAAATAACATACCCATTAGTAGAGGAATTGTTAGATAAATTAATTTTGCCAGACACTAAGATATTGTATTTGAAGCTGGGGATAGTGGCACATGTCTGTAATCCCAGTACTTGGGAGGCTGAATTGGGAGGCTAATAGAATCGAGGGGCAGCCTCAGCAATGTAGCAAGACTCTCAGGAATCTAGTGAGACCTGGTTTCCAATCAAAACCTAAAAAGGGCTAGGGGTTGTAGATCAGAGATAGAATGACCCTGGGTTCAATCTCTACTACTTGCACACAAAGAAAAGTATATATCAGAATGTATAATTTTTGAAGAACATAGACACATGAAAACGAAATAATGTTTACTACATTATAAAATAAAAATTATTACACAGTTTTCAATAAATAGCATTGTTCAATTTTTGGTAAAAAAGTGAAATGTATAAAAATGAATAAGGGTAACTGTTAACAATGTTTATGTCTTGGTGGTGCCACAGAAAATTTTCCATGCTCATTTTCATATTTTAATAAAATTTCATTAATGATGTAGTATTCAATAAGAAAAAGAGTATTTAGTACAGAAAGGGCAAGGAGGAGATGGCCAAACAAATGTGTGGAATAGAATGCTGGGAAACATCTTTTCTGAAATGCTCTTTTGTTATTCCTATGAAAGAATTAATATCTATAAGCAAATATAATACTCTATTGTCTTCCTTTTCCAAACACTGACTATGACTAAAAAACGGAAACACCAGCCAAATAAATGCAAGTTCCTCTATCATGCTAGGAAATATGAGTATTTGTATGGAATTTTGTAGATTAGGAAATACTTCCACAGCCATTGTCTTATTTAACTCTCACAATAATTATGTGAAGAGGGTAATACCATTATCCCCAATCTACATATGGAAAAATGGAAATGGGGAAAGAGAACAGCTTCTTCTGTCAGATTACACAGATAAATTCCCCAGGTTTTTCCAGACTCTACCTGACCATATGGTATTTCAAAGTACAACCTGGTGTTCTTTTTTTTTTTTTTTTTTTGTGTGGTACTGGGGATTGAACTCAGGGGCATTCTACCTCCGAGCTATACCCCCAGCCCTATTTTTTATTCTTTATTTTGAAACCGAGTCTCACTAAGTTGCGGAGTGCCTCACTAGGTAGCTGAAGCTGGCCGTGAACCCGGATCCTCTGGTCTCAGCCTCCCGAATGCTGGGATTACAAGCGTGCGCCACCACGCCTGGCACAAACCTGGTATTCTTACGAAGTGCTTCCTCTTCCCTTTGAATTTTGGTCTCACGTGGTATTGCCTTTGTGTCAATAAAGATAGATGGGAAAACATTTCTAAATTAATCAGACAAATTACCATTGCCAAGAAAACTTGATAATCTTCTGTTTTCACTGTGCTACCAATGTTGAGGCACATAGAATCTTACAAATTAGCACCTATCCACATGGTACAGATCACTCTGAATGGTTTTTAACTTTGTAATAGAACTGAACATTAAATTTATTAGGGACTTGGGTCTACAAGTAAAGCTCATCTGGTCATTAATGGAAGAGTCAGTGGGTATTGGTACTTAGTATATTCAGTGTTTTGTCTGGGTGAGAAGTCAATCAGAATGTAATTATTCATTAAGACTCCTGCAAGCAATAGCCACTGTGCTGTGCCAACATTCGTCAAGCGAAGGGCCAGGAAATGTGAATGCCAGGGGCAGATCTCACAGGGATGGCACAAGTCAGCTCCTCTTAATTGCAACTCAGCAATGGCCTTCTTCCTCTGAGCTATACTCTGAGAAGGGAACCTTTGAGGCAATTGAGAGATTTTTCATTGGATTCAATCTCAACAGGAGTACCCGGTAGGAAACAAACAAGGGTACTTATTTTCTTGCTCTTAATTTCTACCAGACTGTTTAGAATACAGAGCTTATGTTTTGCTGACTCAAGAAATCAAAGAAGCAAGAATTCAGAAGAGCAAATACTTCGTGTCACATTCTAGGCTCCGTTTCTTGCCCTGCAACCCTGGGAAAATGCTTTAGCTTTTTAAAATTCCAATATCCTTATCTATAAACTTGCCCCACAAGGTTTTTTTGTAAGAAAAAAAATATATAAAGTCAAGAAATAAAGTGTGTTGGTCAGCGTTCCATCACTGTGATGAAATACCCGAGACAAACAACTTAAAGGAGGAAAGTTTCATTTTGGCTTTGGCTTCAGAGGTTTTGGTCCATGATCAGTTTGCCCTGTTGCCTTTGGGTCTGTAGTGAGGCAGCACATTCTGGAGCGGAGTGTGTGGTGAAGCAAAGCTGCTCACCTGTGGTTGACAGAAAGCAAAAGACAGAGAGGAGGGGCCGGGTCCCAATATCCCTGAAGACATGCCCCCCAATGACGTAACTTCCTTCCTCATGCCCCACCTCCTGATGTTTCCACCACCTCCCAATGGTGCCTGGGCTGTTGACCAAGATTTTAATACATGGGCCTTTGTGGGACACTTCAGAGCTACACTATAGCAAAGAGTAACTGGAAAAAAGGGCATAAGTAATAGCTATTGTGATAGAGATAAAATATCAGCAAGGCTGGAGTATTTCCTTTCTCTTGGAATTTGGATTTGGATAACTATGTTTTGAACAGTCTGATAATGACTTAAACTTTGGAAGCACATGGTAGTGATTGAAAACATAAAATATGTCCTAAGAACACGTTATAGAATCTCTAGTTCCCATGAGTCTCATTAGGAGGTAAGAAGGATGTGTCTCAGATATGTCTCAAAAGATGTTTGAAGCTCACTTCTCATCATAGACACATACAGGCTAATTACTGGAAACACACGGTGCTTTTGCCTGTCCGATGTTCTGACAGTGGAAGAAATGACTAGAAGCAGGCTTGACCTTCAGTAACACTCTCCCATCTCCATTAAATGTAGAGGTGATATAGCTTCTTATAAATGAAAGTTGTGTAAGTGTGGGACTGTGAATGCTATTGCCAACATATGAGGTTACCTTGTCTCTCGTTACTCTGTGATTTACCCTGGATTAGTGAATGGCAAATGGCCCTGGATCATCTTTGGAGTCTTTCTGCTGGAGCTCACTTTGTTTCCACCACGGTGAGGTGAGCGAGGAAAGCCCGCAGCACAATTTCAGCCGGAGTTTCCTCTGTCGTTCAGCGCCCACGGCACGCAAGCCTGTAATCCTGGTATGCATGACTCCATGGAGGAGGAATTGGAGTCTCGCTTCAAGGGCTGGGCTCAGGGTTACTGTACAGCACATGTCCACTGTGTTACTGAGCAACGGGGTTTGTTTCTCCTTGTTGAGATTCCCACTCTGCTTCCACAGACGCACATTACATAGTTTATCTGTGTGGTGTGTTCTAATTCAGTTTAAGGAAGGCTGCTGCCAGCCGCCTGGGCTTGGCAAGGTGGGACGTGGGTTATATAACATCCATCTCCTGTGGATGAGGTTGAGGAATAACAGAAATCGTCCATTATAATGCTGAGTTTTACTGATGCTCTCTTGAACATTGTCTACTACCTGTTCAAAAGATCCCTAGCCGCTGGCCCCGGTCCTGCTCTTCTGCGGGTGTCTGAAGCTTTTGTCTCTGAGGAGTCTGTCAAAATAGCCGAGAGAGGATAAAGGGGTGACGTGTGTGCCTGCGAGGATGGCGTTTACTGGAAGCGTATTTCAAACTCAGCTGACAGAGGAAGTTGCTTACTGGTGCAAAGTGGGCGTGACAACATTCTTTAGGACATTGGTCATTCCAGCCAAAAATACACAAATCGAACACTCCTTTCCTAGAATATCCTGTGGGGAATTGGAGTTAATTCTACATATGGGATCAGAGGAAGTTGTGGCTGGTGAAAAACATAAACTGAACTTTATACCACTGAAGAAAACCAGCGTCACGAAAATGAAGCGTCACAACTGCTTCGAAAGTTCCCCAGGCTTTCTACTGTCCTGCTCTGCCTCGGATTTCTATGAGTGTACTTAGGACTTTCTTCTACTCCCTTAGCTTCCCTTTTCTTTAACCTTTCAAATGTTTGAATTCTTTTTTTATGAATATATTTCAGTATGCCAGCAGTAGTACAATTTTGATTTGCTTATACATTATAAATTAGGAATATAACAATTTCAACATTCTTAAGGATGGTCAGATTCCAGTTCAAGGAAAAAATATAAAGCAAAATTTCCCAGTGTCTTATGTAAAGGTTGAGTATGTCAAACTGTTATGTGCTATAAAATGTTTAACAGCCAGCTCTATGGCAGGAGATGTCCTGGTTTGTGGCAATTGCACATTTTCATTGTGTAATGTTTCCTACCATGGTTGATTTTAAGGTACCAACTTTGATATGACTGAATGCAAAGTTGGAAGGAAACATTACAGTTAGATCTCATAAGCTGTATAGATTGGCTCCAGTACCCCACAGCTGCTAGTTATCTCTAGGAATTTTGTGAAAAACCTGGTCAAGTTAAACATGTGGGAATTCTTACAATCTTTAAAATCCTAATTTGCCTTTTGAAATTCTAAGATGTTCTTTTTTTTTATTATTTTTTTTAATTTTTTAGCATGGAATTTTATACATTTCTTGGGTACAACAGGGTTAATTACACATTTTTGTTGGGTACAAACTAGTACAGGTAAAGACATCCATGCACATATTTCTCATTAACCCTTCCCCAATTCCCACCCACCCTCCCCCTATCTCCTGGTCAGTTTAGTGATTGACTTTGATG
>PVLC010010874.1:0-27310 GCA_004027655.1 Graphiurus murinus
GGAAGGGAGGAAGGGAGGAAGGGAGGAAGGGAGGAAGGGAGGAAGGGAGGAAGGGAGGAAAAGGAAGAGAGAAAAGAAAGGAACCAGATTTTTTTTTTTTTCAATACTGGGGATTGAACTCAGGGGCATTCTACCTCCGAGCTCTACCCACAGCCCTATTTTTTATTCTTTATTTTGAAACAGGGTCTCACTAAGTTGCAGAGTGCCTCACTAGGTAGCTGAGGCTGGCCACGAACCCAGATCCTCCGGTCTCAGCCTTCCAAATGTTGGGATTACAAGCGTGTGCCACCATGCCCGGCTCAGATTTTTTTTAAATACCACATAATTTCATAGGTGAAACCTAAAAAGACCAAACTGATAGAGGTAGAAAGTAGAATGGTTATTACTAGAGACTAGAGGAGAAACTAGATTGGGAAAGGAGATGTTGATCAAAAAATGCAGCACTTTAGACAGGAGGAATAAGTTGTAGTAATCTATTGCACAGAATGGTGACTGTAATAAATAATAATAATGCAGTATATGTTTCAAAATTGCTAAAATAGTCAATTTTAAATGTTTTCATAAAAAAGAATAAGTGTGTGAGATAATAGATCTATTAATGAGCATGAATCATTCCATAATATAAACATATTATATCACATAGTGCCTCCTAAACATATAATACATACAATTATTACTTGTCATTAAAAATATGTTCTTTTAAAGACATTAAAGGAGAAAATCCCTCAAGTTTTTTTCTGTATCTTTTGCTCATCCTCTTCAAAGGATCTGAGATTATTCTGTTCCTGGAGACCCAAATGAATGTAACTGAAACCCCCAATCTCCTGCAGATCCTATGAAGAGAGTGAGGGGCGAAAGCAAGAAAGTACTTTACTTCCTCACAAACTGAAATCATTCTTAGGGCTAACCTCTAGGGAGCAGATTTCACAACAAGAACAAACTGTTCAGAAGCAAAAAATTATTTAGGGATTTTTCTGCCCACGGTTCACATAAAGAAAGAATAAAATGTTATTTAAGCCAAAATTAACTTAAGCAGGTTTTTTCTTTATTCCACTGCTAGGGGAAAGAAAAGGGAAGCCTCCCAAAAGGAGGAAGCTGGAGCTTGGAATCACAGTGAATAGGAGGAAGGCAAGCCCCTCGAAGTCCTGGGAAGATGTGGAACTCCTACCTCGTGGGAAATTGGGGATGTCATCAAATCCATTTGAATCTCAAAGAGCAGAGTGAGCTCAGCTAACATCTAATGGCAGGCAGGTCAA
Source organism: Graphiurus murinus (assembly GCA_004027655.1). Classification (NCBI taxonomy): domain Eukaryota; kingdom Metazoa; phylum Chordata; class Mammalia; order Rodentia; family Gliridae; genus Graphiurus; species Graphiurus murinus. The sequence continues at coordinate 1,257 of PVLC010010874.1, forward strand.
GGTGATACATCCATGTACATGCGTTTAGCTACACCCCCAGCCTTATTTTATTTTTTGTTTTGAAACAGGGTCTCAAGTTGCTGAGAGTCTCATATCTGTTAAGAGCTTAGACTTTAGAATTAGCTGTTGTTCAGTTTGGGTTTGTTTGTTTGTTTTTCATGGTACTAGGGATTGAGCCCTGAGGCATTCTACCTCCGAGCTACATTGCCTGTCCTATTTTTTATTCCTTATTTTTTTTTTTTTTTTTTTAATTTTTTATTGTGGTAATTTGACTTTAAACTCTACTACAAAGCCACAGTAATAAAAACAGCATGGTATTGGCACAAAAATAGATACATAGACCAATGGAGCAGAATAGAAGACTCAGAAACAGACCCACAGACTTTTAGTCAACTGATTTTTGACAAAGGAGCCAAAAATATACGCTGGAAAAAGGATATTCCTTATTTTTGAAACAGGGTCTCACTAAGTTGCAGAGAGCCTCACTAAGTAGTTGAGGCTGGCCTCAAACCAGCACCCTCTGGTCTCATCCTCCCAAGTACTGGGATTACAAGCGTGCACCACCACACCCAGCTTTGTTGTTCAGTTTGTATTTCTGCTTTGATAATCCTTTATCCTTCAGAGATCCAGGCTCTGTTTCCAAAATAAATATAAACCAACTTCCCATCATGGCTTTGAAGATCTAAAATGATAAATGTAAAATGCACAGAACATAGTAGATACTAAAATACTTGATCATTTAAAAATTCATTTGTCAGTGTTCTCTGAGTAAAGTACTTGAAGGTGTGAGCTTAGTCAAGTGGGGCTTGAGTGCCTTAGGAAGAGAAGTGGATATGTCAGGCAATTCTGAAATCCTAAACGAGAAAGTAACACAAACAGAGCTTTCCATGTCTTACTTTGGCTCTGTGCTTGCTAAGTGCACTTCTGCTGGCTTCTTGACCTGTTCAATGAGTCGCAGATTGATTCGAGCCCAAGAAATAAATGTTTTTCAGAAAGCCTTGCAGCCAGAACCCAGGTGCTACAGGGAGAGGTGCTTCATGACTTGCTAGGCAGATGAGCTCCCTGCAAAGCACTCCATTTGCTAGATATGTGAGAAGCTGTCTGTCTCCTTAACAAAAGTTTTTTAGACACTGTCTAGAGTCACAAACTAGCTGGAATTTGTTTTTCACTGAGCTCGCTCTCAGAAGCCATTATGAAAGCCTGCTCAAACGTGGCAGACATCAGTGGTTCAGCCATGCTTTTGCCTCTGCATTAAATTAACAACAATCTCAGGGTTTAGTTCATTAGAATGTTCTTAATAGAGATCAAATAATTAATGGATCTAACAACCAGAATCAGCATGCCCATACCTCAAAAGACACTTTTTTTTAAACCTCCAATATCTCATTAGGAAAAACAGATCAAATCAAGACAAACTAATTCAACTCAATTTGTCTCATTTTTGCTTCAGGTCTTCTAAGGTTGTAAAACCCCACGCCTATTCAGATCAAATTTTTTTTTGCAAATTTATTGAACTATCAAACTTTGCAAATTACACTAGAGTGAATGCCAAGTACATAATACCTTTAATTTTTATAAAAGCTGCTTTCAGAAAGCCTTTAATAGTTTCACAAAGGTTATTAATCCTTGGAATAATCTTTTGAAGTTTGTAGGAGAATAAATTGCTGAAGCACACAGTAGCCTTGAAAGAAATACTTTCTCATTAAAAGTAAGTTCAGTAAAATGGTGCAGCTGCTGTTGGAAAGTAGTTTGGCAGTCCCTTTATAAGCTCAAAACTAAAAATATTGTGTGACTTGCTAATTCTACTCCTCACTATAGACTCCAAAGAGATTATAACAGGTCTTTAAATGAAAGATTATATACAGTTGTTCATAGCAGCGCTATTCACAATCATCCAAAGGTGAAAACAACCCCAATTCCATCCAACTGACAAACGGATAAATAAAATGTGTTACAGTCATACAATACAATATTATTTAGCCATAAAAAAGAATTAAATTATCGATATAATATGGGTGAAACTTGAAAATATGCTAAGTGAAAAAAGCCAGACACAAAAGTTGTTGATTCTATTTATATGAAACATCCAGAATCAATATATGTATAGAGATATAAAGTGAATTAATGCTCATCACCATCTCAGGGGAGGAGGGTGGGCATGCTTAATGGACACATGGTTTCATTTGAGGGTGACAAGAATATTCTGAGATAGTCTTGATGGTTCCATGATGGTTTGAAGTAAGAAACATCACTAATTGCAAATTATATATTAAATGTATTATATCACACTATTAAAAAGTTTTTAAGGAGTTAAATTTTCATGTTTCTGAAAGGATATAGCTACAGTCCTGCCTAAAATTCAAGGGAAGAACTTTAGACAGCCTCATGATTACCCATAGACCTGAGGTTCTAGGAAAATAAATAAAGCTCAGTTAAAGAAATTCTCCCAATTTCATGGAGGGAGCTTTTATTCCTTCCATCCCTGAAGATTTCCTAAGTCCTCAAACAAAGCCCTGCGTGATAACCACCCTCCCGGGTAAACTTAGAATCTTGTTGAGCTCTCCTTAGTGCCACCAAACCATTACATTTTGTCATAACTGTCTGCTGACCTGTCTTCCTTCCTCATCAGACTCTGTGCTTGAGGCCTATCACTTCTCCTGTGGCCTTTGTTTCTTGCCTTAGCACATGGCAGGGGTTTCAAAAATTAGTTTACCCCATGTATTAAAATGACAACCACACACTACTCCCAAATTATTAATCACTCAGTTCACTAAATAATCTTTAAAATAAATCATATGTCAGTTTCCCTTCCAATAAACTGAAACCAGGCCCTTTTTTTCAAGGTAATGTTACACATGAAAAACAGGCATGATGATGGCTATACTATTTACTACCATGGGAACAAATGTGTTGAAAGCCTGGGGAATAGTTCACTGGTAGAGTGCAGGAGGCCCTGGGTTTGATCCCCAGCATTGGAAAAAAACTAATCTTGTGACTTATTAATCTGTTTACTTTTTAATTCCATGAAAGCGAATTAATTATTGGCTAACCTAAATAAACTAAAACTATTCCCAGACCACTGATGCTCATGAAATGCTGTGGCCTTAATGCTCTGACTAGAGTGAGCATTAGTAAGCAGTTTTGTGGTAGATTTGGAGGAGAAATTTAAAATGGTAGCAGAGAAAAGGAAGTGATTACTTAAGAGAATAAAACCATTTTTATGTGCAGGTGACATGGCTTTTACTAGCATAACTTAGAAGAGGTCTAAACAGAAGATTGTTTCTTAGTTTTAGTTATAGTTCTGCAAGTCTACTGTGATGGTTTGGATTTAAAATGCCCCCCTTACACACCTCACAGAAACAAGGTAGCCATGTTGGAAGCAGGAGTTGGTTGCAAAGGAGAGGTCTCTGGGGCTGGAGCCTTGGGATTATGTGTGGTCTCTCCTCCCCTAGCTCACTCTCTTGCTTCTAGCCGTGGTGTTGTGAGAGCAGAGCCTCACTCTCTCCCGTGCTCTGCTTCCTGCCGTCTCACCTTGCGCTCCACAGACCTGGCCTGACATGGACTGAACCCTGACATCTTCAAACCCTGCGAGCAAATAAATCTTCCTTCCTCTAAGTTGTGTGTGGTCAACCTTATTGAGTCACAGCAGCAAGAATGTGGACTGAGACATCTACTGTTCAACTATCCTAAAGCCATCACTTTGGCAGCCATCACCAACTTCCTTATAGTTAATGAGGCAATCTAATGAGCTCCCAGCATATACATTGCAAACAATTCATCTTCAGTGGTACATCAAAAGTAGATTAAATCACCTCTTTTGTCGTTGCTGCTGTTAATTGCTAGAAAGCTTAGGACTCAGTCATCAACCCATGCCTTGCAAGCATTCAAGACTTGCTCTTTCAAGTACTGACAGCTGCTACAGCTTGAATGTGTCCCCTTAATTTTATATTAGAAGCTTATTCCCTAATGCAACAGTACTGGGACATGGGCCTAATGGGGAGCATTTAGGTCATGAGGACTCTGCCATGAAGCATGAGTTAAGGCCATTATAAAAGTGGCTGAACGAAGTGGATTCTCTCTCTTGCCCTTCCTCCTTCTGCCATTTGTTCCTCTCCTCTGGTGGAAGCAGAAAGAAAGCCCTCATAAGGTACTGGCAGCTTTGACCTTGAACTTCCCAGTCTCCAGAACAGTGAGAAATAAATTTCTGTTCTTTATAAATTGTTCAGTGTGTGTTATTCTAAGAGCACAAACAAACTGAGACATATACCTTATCCTGAGGTCATCTATTCTGCCCTGTTTTGTTTCTCTTCACCGAACCTTATTCATGTTGTTGTTTTTTTCCCTGACTTTACATTACAAATATTTTTTTTGAGATTGCCAGTGTGTGTGTGTGTGTGTGTGTGTGTGTGTGTGTGTGTGTGTGTGTATGTGTGCTGGGGATTGAACCCAGGAGCATTCTACCTCTGAGCTATACCCCCAGCCTATGTTTTCATTTTGAAACAGAGTCTCAATAAGTTTCAGAAGGCCTTGCTAAATTTCTGGGGCTGACCATGAACATGTGATCCTCCTGTCTCTTCCTCCCAAGTACTGGGATTACAGGTGTATACCACCACACTCAGCTGCCACATTTAATTTTAAAACAAGGTACTATTAATACATAAATAGGCTCAAGTTGTATGTTGAATAAATAAGTGACTATACAAATATCTACACTTAGCTTTCTTCTTTTCTCTCTCCTTCCTTCCTTTTATATTAAGGATTCTGAAAAAAAATCTTAAGGACATTCATTATTTAAAATAGGACAGCCAAGCCAGGTATGGTGGCTCAGACCTGTAATTCCAGTACTTGGGAGGCTGAGACAGGAGGATCACAAGCTTGAGGTCAGCCTCAGCAATTTAGTGAGACTCTCAGCAACTTAGCGAGACCCTATTTCCAAACAAAAATTAAATAGGGTTGGAATGTATCTCAGAAGTAGAATGCCCTTGAGTTCAATCCCCAATATAAAAAAAAAGCTATAAGGAGTATTAAATATGTCAAGAGCTGTATTTTTCTCAATTCTAGACACATGATTTCCTGAATTTTTGTACAATTTCTCTAGATTTCACCCTATCTACCCTGAAGAAGTAGGTAGAAATTATGAATATACATATATAAACATACATATACAAATATATTTAACCAATTATCCAAAAGGACTTATAGAGTTGTTTTTAAAATAATCATTCTCTACCTCTCTCTGCTGTTATGTGTGGAGACCAGTCTGTGGAGTTCTATAGAAAGGACTTCCCCCTTCCCCCTGCCATTCTAAGCTGTGAATGTTAGCATGGTGCTGTCACTTGATAGGAGGTGATGTGATCATTTCTCTAATTACAAATCCTTTCAATATTTTCCTTTGTAAAGACTGTGAAAGTAATGAAGCCAGACATCTTTCAGGTCTATTCAACTTCTTATTACACTGTCTCAGTAATTGTCTTTTTTTTTTAGATTATTATGGAAAAAAGTCAATGATTAACATCAATTTACACTAACAAGAGCTGTTGGATTTTCTCCTCTCTTAATAACAATAAAGAGCACCTTTTCAAAAAGGTGAGGATCAAATTTGCAGCTCCATTCTGTCAGGTGAGGTTGCAGTCTACTGTGCACTGCTTTACTGATCCTCACAAAGCAACAGTCCCTAAAAGATCATGAGACAGTTACATGGAATAGATTAATCCTCCCCTTGAAGCAGACAAAATATATGAAACAACATTTTTTAACATATTAGATACTAAGCAACAAAGAACAGTGATCTCTGAAAGGTGGAAAACAAGCAAAGTAATCCCTACAATTGACTCAGATAACTACCTTGAGAAGTTTCTAGGCTGTGGTGCTGGGAAAACTCTGACAAGCTCTCTGGGTTGAGAAGGTAGAGTTGAGAGTGTGATGAGATCAAGGCTGGAGGTCATAGGACAGGGTAATAGAAAAGGGAAAGATGTATAGAAGAATCTCGGAATCTTCAGAGGGTCCACCCTGATAATTCACCAGAATACTTATCAGGACATGCATATAAGAAAATTGTCCATGAGCAGAGAAAAAATCATCTGAAAGGGCTAAAGAGAACAGTATACAGTGTGCACACATCATTGGGAATAGTGCTTGTCCCCAACAGCCACACTGGAAATTTTCATAACCCATTAGACATTGGACAGAGTACTCAGAAAGGTCTTGCTCAAGAGTTTGGGATAATTAGATCTAGATTAGATGCTGCTCTAGCCCCATACAACAAATCTTAAATACAACACCTGAAAGTATCACATGGTTTCCAAATAATGTAACTGCATCCTAGGGGGGAAATGCAAGATTATTATTGGAGGATAGAAAAATCCAACACATCAGAATGTGAAATGTATGAGACCTAGCATTCAATCATAGATTCCAGGTATACAAAGAAGCAGAGAAATACAGCTCATTAGAAGAAAAAGCAGTCAACTGAAGCCTAGCCAGAGATAACATAGATTTTAGAATTAACAGACAAGCACTTTAAATAGCTATCATTGAAGTATTCCATAAGTTAAAAAAATAAGTAGCAATATATATGCAATATGGAAGACATAGGAAGTTTCTAGACATAACTATAATACATGAGATCAAAAATACAATAAATGGTATTAACAGCAGACTATATACTGTAGAAAAATTATTAATGAACTTCAATATATAACAATAGAAGCTACCTAAAACACGGAAAAAAACTCATAATATTTAAAACTAAAAACAGCACCAGTAAGCTGTAGGACAACTTCAGGAGATCTAACATACATGTAAGTAAAGTCTCCAAACAAAGGGAGTAAAAAGAAAAAAATACTTGAAGAAATTATTTAAAATTTTTACAAACTTAGTGAAAACTATATAAACCCAGACATTCAAAAAATATTCATCCCAAGTGCAAGTAACATGAAAAAACCCACACCAAAATACATCATAATCAAATTGCTTATTTGTTACATAGCTAACACTTTACCTACAGAGGAAAAAATAAAAGGATGATGATTGAATTTTCATTGGAAACAATGCAAGGGAGAAAGAAGATGGTGGAGAATCATCATTAAGGCACTAAAATAAGTTTCAACCTAGAATTCTATGCATAATGAAAATGCCTTTCAAAACAAGCGTAAAGACTTATTCAAACAAACAAGAGCTGAACCAGTTGCTCATCATCAGCTTAACTGCACTACAAAAAAATGTTAAAGGAAATCCTTCCAAAAGGGAAAAAAAATGATATTGGATGGAAGTACAAGTCTGCACAAAACAGTGAGGAGGCTGTTTGCTGGCTGCAACTTTGTTTTTCACACACGCCACCACCAGAGAAGGTAAGTGAGGCACCTGTACAGGGGATATTCGGAAAAGTGGAGCATCCTTCACCTGGCATGACTGAAGCCCTACTTGGGAGAGTGCAATCTGTTCACGTTCAACATCAATCACAAGCAAGAGATGATGTTGATAAGAATGTGAAGAATTAAAATTGTGGACCAAGCTAGGCATGGTGATGCACACTTGTAATCACAGTATTTGGGAGGCTGAGACAGGAGGATCTGGGTAGGCAGCCAACCTCAGCTACTTAGTGAGGCCCTATGCAACTTAGTGAGACCCTGTTTCAAAATAAAGAATAAAATAGGGCTGGAAGGTGTAGCTCAGAGGTAGAATACCCCTGGCTTCAATCCCTAGTACTGCAAAAAAAAAAAGGGGGGGGGAGCAAAATCCTTGAAAGCATTCAAAGGACATAGGCACAGTCAAACCTGCAGGAGCCCCTGACACATGACATGGATCCTGTGGAGAAGATGGGGTGACCACACTGCATTCCAGTGGTGTGAGGACACAAGGCTGCTCCCAGGTGCTATCAACTGAAGGATGGATCACCACAGGAAGAAAAAGACCATGAAGGTCAAGAGCTGATGCATGGGCCACACCCACATCTCAAGTTCAAGGGTTAGCTGTGGAGTGCTGGATGCCTTCCTATTTTGTGATGGGAATGAGAATTACCCCAAATCAGTTTATCAGTACCATCGTAGTTGAAGAGGCTATATTTTTGCCAGTGTATGTTTTTGGCTCCTATAGACACTTCACAAACGAAGAAATACAAATGACCAATAAATGTATGAGGAAGCATTCAACATTGTTAGCAGTCAGAGAGATTTCACCCAACACCAATTAAAATGGCAATCATTAAAAACACAAAAAACAAATGTTGTTGAGGGTGTGGAGAAGTGAGAACCCTAATACACTGTTAATGAGATTGCAGATTAGTGCAACCACTTTGGAAAACAGTATAGAGGATCCTCAGACGAATGGGAATGAGCCTACCATATGATCCAACAATACCACTTCTGGGTATCTACCCAAAAGAATGGAAACCAAACTATCAGACTGATGCATGTGTATCTATGTTTATAGCTGTATAATTCACAATTGCCAAACTATGGAACCAGCCAAGATGTCCATCAACAGATGAATGGATTACAAAACTATGGGATATGTACACAATAGAATTTTACTCAGCCATAAAGAAGAACAAAATCATGTTATTTTCAAGGAAATGGATGGAACTGGAAAACATTATGTTAAGTGAGATTAGTCAGTCACAAAAAGTAAAAAATCATTTGCTCTCCCTAATATGTGGAAGCTAGGGAGAAAGTTGGTCATAAAAGGGATTCTAGATGAAGAAGGAGAACCCTTAGATGAGCAAAGAAGGTGACTTAACTGAAGGGGATGGGGGGGGGACACCCTAATGACCTAATGCACATGATGTACTTTCACAAACATATCAAAGTCAATCACTAAACTGAACTTGAGAAGGAGGATGGGGAAGGAATAAGGCAGAAATTGGGGAAGGGCTAAATGAGAGAAGTATGCATGTATGCCTTTAGTAGCTTGTACCTAACAAATTGTATGATTACAATGCACCAGTAATAAAAATAAATTTAAAAAATTGGAATTATATAAAACAAAAAAGTATAACAATATGATAGATGCTACTCTTACATGGAAGACCATTTGTACACTGGCAGAGCCTTTTCTATGTTGTACATTCCATCATCTGTGTTGTTGGTACATTTGTTTGGCATTTCTGTAATGAGTTCTGAAACCATTTAAATCAATAAAATCACCACACTTGTTACTCCTCAAATGAGAATGTGAACATATAGCCAGTTGTAGGCATTTCTGTATATGTTTTAAGTCTCATGAATAGAACATTGACCATTTTTAATTGGTACTAGTCAATTGTAATTTTGGAAGACAGATAAAAATGAATTACATTTGAAATTTTTTCCCTTCAGTGCTTTTAGAAAGAATTTAATTTCAGAACGTTTCAAGATCACTTAAATTTGAGTTTCAAAATAGAATTCAGTCTACTCCAATCTGTTATCAGCTGACCTGTTTCAGTCCTTGAACTTAATGCAATTCTGTTCAAATTCACTCCTTCCACACAGCCACCAGAAAGATGCTTTTCAAAAGCAAATATGAGCATCGTCTACTTGAAGCTTATCAATGAATTCCAATTTTAAGTTGGAGTAAAGATCTTCTGTATATTATCAATTCTACTCCAGAAAGAAATAGAAACAAAAATCCCATCTTTGATTAAACAAGAAATAAATAGAACTTGACTTCTTTTTTAAGTGGAATGAAAAGAGAAAGTTGGTGGAAGGATGCTAAATTTTCCAGCACAGCAAGGGAAAGTCAAACATAAATAACTTCAAAGCAAAAAATCAACGAGAAGCAAGCAAAATTTTCTACACAGTACCCTAGAAAATCTTAAGTACCAGATTCTATGAGAAACAGAGTTGAGATAATATTGGAAGGTTGGGGGTTTTGTTTTGCTTTTCATGTGTGTGATACTGGAGATTAAAGCCAGGGGCATTCTACCTCTGAGATACACTCACAGCCTTATTTTATTTTTTATTTTGAAACAGGTTCTCACTAAGTTGCAGAGGGCCTAAGTTGCTAAAGTTGGCCTCGAATCCACAATCCTCCTGTCTCACCCTTACAAGTACTGGGATTACAAGTGTGCATCACCACTCCTGGATGGAACTTTTTTTGTTTTTGTTTTGCTTTTGGTTTTTGCTTTTTTTTTTTTTTTTAACAAAGCTATGGAATGGTATAAGAAGATTCTACCTGAAATTCAAAGAAAGCTAAACAAAATCTTGTAATTATAAATACCAGTAAAAATAAAAATCTGTTCAAGAAAAAATATACTTATCAGGAAACAATAACCAAAATTATAAAAATGAGTGTAAGAAAACTATAAAATTATCAAATGAGGAAGGTTGAAGGTATTAGAAGGAGTAAGCATAAGGGGGCAAAATTCTCAATCCTCCTTTGCTGTAAAAGGAATGCACAGGTTCTAATATCAACAAAAGAAAAAGGCATACTCACATTATTTAGAAAAGTTCCAAGAATTGAAAGTGGTTTTCTTTGGAGCAATTGAACATGCCATCAGAGGACCAATAGTATTTGTGTAAGACTTTTAGAATTATTTGATTTTTATATATTAGGTGCAACTATTACCATAATAAAATTTAAATTTAAAATTATTGTTCAATGGTTTGCCCTTGCTCATAGGATACAGTGTGAACCCCAAAGCATGGCTTGACATCTGTCATGATATAGCCACCTCTGTTAACCTCTTCAGCCATATTTCTTAACATCTGATGTCTCCCTTCTAGGCTCCAATGCTATTGAGCTTTTCTTACCTGTTCCTAATAGATGATGACTTTGCTTACCTCTGGGACTTCCTGTGCTTGGTTGTTTCTGCCTGGGACTGTTGTCGGCCTCCCCTCCTCCCTCCCAACCTTGCCTTGGCTGGACTTCAGGAAGCCTTCTCCCTCACACCACATCATGTTAAGTATGCTTCCTACCAATTCCCCTTAGCACTAGCAACTTTCCCTGCCATGGCATTCATCACGTTGTATTAATATTTTTCTGAATTATCTGTTCCCCCATCCTTACCTTCTAGAGTATAAGCTCCAGGATACCTAGATTCCCATCTTCCATGTTCATTGTCCAATTCACAGCATCCAGCAAGATGTATGTTTCAGAGGCAACACCCAAGACATACCAAACACAACAGTAAATTTGAATGAACGAAAAAACAGAAAGAAAGAGAAAGGGGGAAAATGAGAAAGATCTGTACTGAGATTCTTGCTATTGAGTGAAATTAACATACGACAAAATTATAAAGTATAAATTCAGTATTCTTCTTTTTTCCCTATTCCCTTTCCCTCCTTAATTGCTCACTACAGCACACACTAAAGCTCAGGGTTCTCACATCACCACCTAAGATAATTCACACTAAAGAGTTGGTGACAACATAGTTCCAGAGGGCAATTCTAAAAACACCACCAGGAAATAATGATGCTTAACCCAAAGAAACTTTAAGGTTCTTTGAAGTTCAACCCCTGCTCTACAGGAAATTAAACCGGGAGACATCAATGACTCACTAGCTATCATGGCAGCTTCGGACACCTGCAGCTGGCTCTTCAGGCTCTGACACTACTCTGTGCAGAAAGTAACTCTGCCTACTTAAAGTGACAACCTGGGAAAGCAGGATGAGGGTGATATTTCCAAAGCCGCAGGCAAATTTTCCAGATATCCCTTGAAATCAACAGCTTCAAGCAACACCTCCTTCTGAGGGCTATTGTAAGTTTAATAGCCTATCCATTATGACAGCTCCTGGCAAACGGTGAACTGTAAGCACTAGGTAAACTGTAAGGTACCAGGTAAACTAAACCACAAAGCCCAGTGCAAATGTTCGTAGATTTCAGGGGCCATTGGCTGAGGTAACCTTACCTTGGAATCTTGAGCTATTTCTTTCCATGGCAATTCCTAACTGAATCCTATAGAGGTGTAGAGACACTAGCAATTTAGAAGCATTTTTATAGAAATTCAATTGCAGGCTTTTTTTGACAGTTTGTCCAACTTTCCTCACATAAAAATATAAGAGCCAATCAACCATTTATTGTGTTTTGCTGTCAGTTAAGTCCTGAAACATTTTGGGGAAAATGTTTCTTTTTTTGTTTTGTTTTGTTTTTCTTGGCAAGGACTATTTTTATTTTTTATTTATTTATATATTTTTTATTGGTGAATTGTAATCATACATCTTTGTTAGACATGCACACACTTCTCATTTAATCCTTCCCCAATTCCCACCCCACTCCCTCCTCCTCCCTCCTTCTCAAGTTCAGTTTAGTGACTGACTTTGATGTGTTCCTGAAAGTACATCATACTCATTAGGGTGTCCTTCTTCCCTTGTCCATTAAATCAAATTCTTTGCTCACCTAAGGATTCTCCTTCTTCATCTGGAGTCCCTCTTATATCCCATTTTTCTCCCCAGCTTTTGCACATTAGGAAGAGCATACGACTTTTTACTTTTTGTGACTGATGAATCTCACTAACAATGTTTTCCAGTTGCCTCCATTTTCCTGCAAATAACATGATTTTGTTCTTCTTTATGGCTGAATAAAATTCCATTGTGTACATATACCATAGTTTTGCAATCCATTCATCTATTGATGGACATCTTTGCTGGTTCCATAGTTTGGCAATTGTAAATTGTGCAGCTATAAACATAGATACACATACATCGGTCTGATAGCTTGGTTTCCATTCTTTTTAGTAAATACCCAGAAGTGGTATTGCTGGATCATATGGTAGGTTCATTCCCATTAGTCTGATGATCCTCCATACAGTTTTCCAAAGTGGTTGCACTAATTTGCAATCCCACCAACAGTGTATTAGGGTTCCCACTTCTCCACATCCTTGCCAGCAGTTGTTGTTCATGTTTTTTATGATTGCCATTCTGATTGGAGTTAGGTGAAATCTCAAGGTAGTTTTGATTTACATCTCTCTGATTGCCAATGATGTGGAACATTTCCTCATACATTTATTGGCCATTTGTATTTCTTCTTTTGTGAAGTGTCTATTTAGATCATTTGCCTATTTTTTATTGGGTTATTTGTTTTCTTAGCTGTGAGTTTCTTGAGTTCTCTGTATATCCTAGATATTAGACCCCTATCTGTAGAGTAACTGGCAAAAATCTTCTCCCACTCTGTGGGCTCTCTGTTGAGGTTCTTGATAGTTTCCTTTGCTGCACAGAAGCTCTTCAGTTTAATGCAATCCCATATATTGATCTTCCTTTGAGTTGCTTGTACTTTTGGGGTCTTGTTGAGAAAGTTTTTACCTGTGCCTATGTGTTGAAGTGTTGGGCCTACGCCCTCTTCAAGTAGCTGCAAGGTCTCTGGCCTGACTTCCAGGTCTTTGATCCACCTTGAGTTGACTCTTGTGCAGGGTGAGAAAGTGGGATTTATTTTCATTTTCCTGCACATGGTTAACCAGTTTTGCCAACACCATTTGTTAAAGAGGCTATCTTTTTTTCCAGTGTATGTTTTTTGCTCCTTTGGCAAAAATCAGTTGACTGTAAGCATGTGGATCTGTTTCTGGATCTTCTATTCTGCTCCATTGGTCTGTGTGTCTGTTTCTGTGCCAATACCAAGCTGCTTTTATTAGTGAGGCTTTGTAGTAGAGTGTGAAGTCAGGTATTGTGAAACCTCCTGCATGGTTCTTGTTGCTAAGAACTACTTTGGCTATCCTGGACTTTTTGTTGTTCCAAATGAATTTAAGGACTGATTTTTCTATGTCTGATAGGAGTGATCTTGGTAATTTCATGGATATTGCATTAAATTTGTAGATCACTTTTGGGAGGATGGCCATTTTGATGATATTTATTCTGTCTATCCAAGAGCATGGTAGATCTTTCCATCTTGGCTGCAAGTTATTTTCTTTCAGAGTTTGGAATATGTTACTCCAGCCCATCCTGGCTTTCATGACTTGGTTTGGGAGGTCTGGAGTGATTCTAATTGGTTTGCCTCTAAATGTCACTTGGCCTTTTGTTGCCTTTAGAATTCTCTCCTTAGCCTTCACATTAGTCAGCTTGATTATTATGTGGTATGTTGAACCTCTTGTTTTGTCTTGTCTAAAGGGGGTTCTATATGTTTCCGGCACCTGTGTGTCAACTTCTCTTTCTATGTTTGCAAAATTCTCTGATATTACTTCTTTGAAAAGGTTGTTTATTCCATTAGTTTCAACTTCTAATCCCTCTTCTATGCCTATTATTCTAAGGTTAGCTCTTTTAAAGTTGGCCCAGATTTCATCGATGTCCAGTTCATACTGTTGAATTTTTTTTCTAGATAATGTACAATGGATTCATTTTTGGAATGGTCATCTTCTAGGAGTGATATTTTATTTTCCATGTGGTCTAATCTACTGTTTATAGTTTGTATTGATGCCTTCACTTCTATTATTGCATCTTTCACATCCTTCACTTCCCTCAAGGCTTCTCTATGATTCTTCCTCAGGGTGTCATATTTTTTGTTTATTTGTTCCTTTATTTCTTTTAGCCTGTCTCTGCATTCTTTCTGGAAGTTTTGTATTGTTTCTATTATTAAAGATCTGAATTCTTCTTCTGATAATCTCTGCCATTCAGTGTTGTTGAGTTCTGTTATTGTGGGATTGTGTTGACTCATTGTTTCTTTGCTATTTTTCCTTTCCATGGTTTCCCTGTTCTTAAATTTATATCTTTGCTACTCTTGCAAGCTTTCTCGAATTTATAGGTTTCTTATTTTTATTTTCTCTCTGTGAATTGTATCTTGTACTGAGTTGCAATTGCTTTGGGACTTCTGCTCACTCTATTGGTGCCTTTGGTGGGTTTCAGGTGCTGACTTCTAGGGTCTAGCAAAAGCTAACAAAGCAACCAATCCTCCGAATAAACATAGATAAATCAAAGCAATGCAAAATGTCAACAGAGTAAAAATAAAACAAAACAAAATCCCCCAAAACAAAAAACAACAATGACAAGAAACAAAAACCATGCAAGGTTGTAAGAACAGATCTGATTTGACCTCTGCAGACCTTTTGGGTAGACCCTTACTGCTGTGGGCGTCTGGCAAAATGGTGGCTGCCACTACCTCGCATGTGCTGGCTCCTTTGTTCTCCCTGGTCTGCTTTTTAGGTTCTGATCAGCTGCTTTTGTTGCTTTGTTCACTTTTCTGCTATTTTTCTTTTCTTTCCTTCCATCAAGAAGCTGCTTTTGCAGCAGTTTTGATTCAAGCTCTGCAGTGCAGTTGATTGCTACTCTGGCTCTGGAGGGAGAGGTGAGCTTGGGTGGCCCTGTAAGGGCTTAAGGTGGTCATACCAAGCATTCAAGTCACTGTTGAAGGTGCCGAGATATCCTGCCTGGTTAGGATGTAGAGTTCAGAATTTACTTACTCCACCCCTGGTCGCTGGGAATGCAGAAGGTCATTATATATTTCTTAATTAGTAGATCCCACACTGGGTGGCTAGCTCGATGGTGATCACCACTCTGCAGCGTGGCACCACTGCCGCACAGACCGGCTCCTTTGCTCTCCCTGGTCAGCTTTCTGGATTCTATTCAGCTGTACTTCAGTTTTCGTAGTTTGTTCACTTTTTTGTTGCTTTTTTTCTTCTGTCAAGAGGTGCTTTTATGGCAGATTTGAATCGAGCTCACAGTGCCTGATGAGAGGTGTTTCACTTCAACGCCATCTGGGAAAATGTTTCTACTCCACTTCTTTCAGTTGCTGAAAAATAAAATGGCTTTTTGATAGGATTAAACAGATAGTGAATTCTATGGGCATTTGAACAGCCTTAGTGGGGGATGAGCATGAGGAAATGTTTTCAAAAGAGCATTTACTGTGGGATTCTAAATGTCCCCTGAATTCCCAGGAGGGAATTCCTCTCAGACAATCCTCCCTCTAGCATGTTTCACTTGGTCTCCTATTGCCCAGGATGGGTCCTCCGTAAAGGCACATCTGAAATATTGAAGCAGTTGTCCTGGTTAGCTATGAAATGCCCCTGAAGAGCCCATGCATTAAGCTCAGGGTTGATATGTAATGGATTTACTGGTGGTGGCCTGGGCTGTAGGGTGTAGCTGGAGAAGGTGAGTCCCTGGGGGTACAGGCTTGGGGATTACATATGGTCCCTCCTCTCCTGGCTTGCTCTTTCTTGCTTCCAGCCTCCATGATGTGAGCGAAGCCTTGTACTCTCCCTTTCTCTGCTTCCTGCCGCCATGCCCTGCGATCTGCAGTCCCTGGCCTCACATGGACTAAACCCAGGATTTCCAAGGAAACTGTGAACAAATAAGTTTTCCTTCCATTAAGTAGTATGGTTAGGTCTTGTAGATTATAGCAGTGAAAATGCTGATGAAGACAGGTGCCATCAGACAATACAGCACGTACTATTGCAAACTTTTGTATCAGAAAGCCATCAAGGTTCAGGTGTGTCGATTAGAGTGCTTTTAGGTGCAGCTGGGCGTGTTGGCACACACCTAGAATCTCCAAGTACTTGGGAGGCTGAGACAGGAGGATCACAGGCTTGAAGATAGCATGTGATAATTTAGCAAGACCTTGCTTCAAAATGAAATAAGGCTGGGGAACAGGGAGGTATATCAGAATGCCCTTGGGTTTAATCCATAGTACCATAAATAAGGAAGAAGAGGAGGAGGAGGACGAGGAGAACGAAGAGGAGGAATGCTTTTAGGCACAAGGAGCTAAGTAGTCAAATAAAAATGGCTTAAATAATTGGGTCTTAATATCATTATCACTCTCTCAGAGCAAGACTAACCAAGAATAGGCAGACTCAGGGTTGGTCCAACAGCTCAGTGATGTCATCAAGACACTGCTTCTTTTCATCTTTCTGTCCTTTCCTCCCCAACATGTCCATATATCTCCCAACTTGGTCAGTGGATGACTACAACAGTTGCAGCTTTGCAGCCTCATGTGACAGTGTCTCTAGTAAGAAAGGAAGAGGTAGGGGAGAGGCACACTTACCTCTTATCTATCTCTCTTTGTGTAAGAAAACGTTTCTCAGAAACCTTCCAGTATACATCCCCTTATGCCTTATTGGGAAGAATTGGATTCTATGGCTATCCTGAGAGTAGCTGGGAAATTCAAAACTGCCATTCTCAGGCCCTATCTTGGATTTGTGTCCTGCAGTAGGCAAGAAAGATGAGCAAAATGCCTGTTGGGCAGGCTGTTTTGATAATAAGCACTTGCGGGTCTTCCAAGCACTTCACAGGTATTAATCCATCTGATCTTCAAAATAAACCATTGGGGTGGATGTGATTGTGATAACTTTACAGATAAGCAAACCAAACTGCAGAGATGGGCCTAAGATAGTGAGGAGGTGAAGGAGCCCAGATTCCAGCTCCATCCTCCCTCCAACCGCAGGGCTGCACTCCAGGCTGCTCTCAGCCAGCCCTGTCTGCCACAGAGGCTGCCGAGAAAATCACACCATAGGAGTTTGAAGCAATTCTCATCTCCCTCTGAAGTGCAAATGTGGCATTTCCCCAAGCCATGTAGGAGAAGAGCAGAAGGACGACCAAGAATGACAAGAATCTTTCCTGTCATCATCAAGGCCACAACAGCTGGGGCTGTGATCAGGGCAAGGGCTGGGGCCTGGAGGGTCTACTTCAGAGCCAGAGGCCCGTGATAAGCAGCAGCCCATCCTGCTAATACCAGTGCCTGAGGAGTCCAGCCAGAAGCAGGCAGCATTGCAATAGAACAGAGGCTGCTAAGTCCAAGGAATGTTTTAGGGGCCATTTCTACTATTCCTCTCATTTTCAAATGACAAACATTAGATACAAATAAGGTACAATAATTTGTCCAAGATCACCCAACTAGTTTATATGGGATATGGAAACACAAAATGAGGTCTTTGTGTCCAGGTGGGAAACAAAGAATAATGTGCAGGTATGTCCTCAGTGATTTATTTTGTCTGGACATTTGAAAAAAAAAAATCATGCCTCACACACCATACATGCTTGTGTTATAATATGGAATTTCTTCACTGGTGCATAGGTCTCTTCTTCACAACACGGGAGGTGAACCTTGTCAGCTCTGCTTGCCGGCTGAGTGCCCTCTGACAATTTGCAGCCCCTCTCCAGCACTGTTTTTCTTCCTTTCTAAAATGGGAAGAGCAATAGTTCTGACTCCGCGGTGTCAAGAGTTCCCATTCTGTTTAATCATGCATAGCGCTGTGTGCCAGGCAGATTCAGGGGTTGGTAAGTGGCAGTTACTATTGATTTTATATCTCCCAGCTATCTATGCTCATGTTTGGTAAGTCAGTTTATAAATCAACAGAGAGGACTCAGTCAACAAAGTAAGAGAGAGGCAGAGCATTTTTCTTGTTCAACATTCTCACTGCTATAATCCAAAACAACTGACAACACAACATAGAGGAAGGAAGATTTATTTGCTAATAGTTTTTGGAAATTTTAGATTTGAAGTTGGGGACTTCGGATCTCAGGCTATATGGCAACGGGAAGCAGGGAGAGGGAGAGACCTAGCCTCTGCTCTCCCATCATGGAGACCAGAAGCAAGACAGCAAACAAGCAAGGGAATTCAAAGACAAAAGTATAATCCCTAAAGTCATACCTCCAGGGACTACCTTCTCCAGCTACACCCACCCACCTAGGTTACCACTGAGTAAATCCACTACAATGGAGTTATCTATTGATGAGATTTCAACCCTCATGACTTAATTATAGCAACTCTAAGCATTAATACATGAGCTCTTCAGGGGACATTCTATTTTTAACCATATCAGCTTTAGAGAAACATAAAGATACAAGTAGGAAGAGGTAGAAGCAACCGGGTGTGGTGGCACATGCTTGTAATCCCAGTACTTGGGAGGCTGAGACCAGAGGATCTGAGTTCACAGCCAGCCTCAGCTACTTACTGAGGCCCTCTGAAACTTAGTGAGACCCTGTTTCAAAATAAAAATTAAAAAATAGGACTGGGGGTATAGCTTGGAGGTAGAATGCCCTTGGGTTCAACCCCCAGTACCACAAAAATAAAATAAAATAAAATAAAAAGGCAGAGTCTAAGTCCAACAGGGTGGTAAGATGCTGTAGAACTGACAGTATGGAAGAAAAAAACACATAGAAGTAGGGCCACCTTCACCATGACATCTGTCTCCCAAATCTGCTTCAAGGTTCAATTTGGGCTCCTCAAGATTTAAATAAGACAAGTGCCTTTTCTACTAGCTGTTTTAGATTCAAAGAATTTAAAATATATAACTGTCAATTGACAGAACCAAGAGTAGATACCAAGGTCAGATGACTCCACAAACAGGTCTTACACTCCTACAAATCTTTGTGAAGATTAAGTGAGGATACAGCTGGAATTCTTGGCACCATGGCCACCACAGGAGGGGTGGCCAGTTTCACTACTGTCATTATATTCCACACATCCTTCTTGCACTGGACTCAGCAAAGAAAGATGGCAGCACCATGCTTCTAAGGAAGGGAGCTTTCTAGCCCCAACTCATCACCCAACTCGGTTGCTCTAAGGAGGCATCCACCCTTTTCAGAGTTCTGTTGTCCAGCACTTTGTTCAGATGGAACAAGAGGCTACTAGGCCCAGAGGTGGCAGAGCAGCCCATATTCAACCCTAACCTTGTAATTCTCATCCTACCCTAACCCTCCTTAATAATCTGGTCAAAGAGGCAGGAGAGACTATAGTAATGGCGGCTACATCAATGGAAACAAGAGAGGAAAGCAGCAGGAATAGCAAGACCTTGTGCCAAGCCCCAGGCTCTGAGGGACCCCAGCAGTGATTATAGCAGTCCATAAACAGAGCTGATGGCTGCGCCAGGCACTGAACCCTTCCAGAAGAGGCAGAGGATGCAGAATTCCTGTAGTGATGATGGAGCTGGCTCAGCTATCCTGAGGTTCTCCACAATGGACTCTGATCTTTCCCCAGGCTAGCACCACTACAGCACCTGTTCTGGCAGAAGTAGCCTGGCAAGCCAAAGACAATGTGATTCATCTGGGCCACTCTAAAGGAATGTGATGACTATCCACCTGTGCAAAACACCTAACCGTCATAATTACTTTTGCACCTCTGAAGTGCCATAGAGCAAAAGCCTGTTTCCTGCTAGTGTGGTTCATCCTCCCATAATTAACGCTGTGAGAAACTGTGTCATTTGAAAAAATCCATATTTTCCTCCCCAAACTGTGTCTCTTCTTTTGGCCCTCTATCCATTCTTGTTATGAACATCTTACTTTCTTTGGCTTATTCTGTTACAACTTCCCTGATGCATAATTTAGGTTATAATTACTTTCTCATTTTTCCCTCCAGCTGGCACTAGTTTCAGTCCCTTCCAACCCCTATATCTTTAGAATGTCATGCTGCAGCTAGCCTAGCTAATTTGAAAACCCCGGAAAGAGGGGAACCGTAAGTATTGTAGGCACATCCTCACTTCTCTTGGGAAACCTTCCTTCTGGCTTCCTGTGTGCCACCACGGATGGGAAGACAATCCAGCAAGCTGACAACAAACAGCTGAGTCCCGTTGCAAAGAAAAAATAGGAAAACAACCATCTGCCTTCTGCTACTTAAAAACGGGGGAGAGGGGCACCCAGGGATATCATAGAAGAAGAGAAACAGAGCAAAAATGTTTAACAATGATAGTGAAACATGTATCAAGCTCCAGTTGTATTTCCATGTTGAACAGCTAAAATCACAGGAAGACTCTGTTGATAAGGGCTTCCAAAAATAAGATACTTTTGAGACAATAAGTTCCTTATTCTGTTTCTACATCTGTGACCCTTTTAAAAAATACTGTTTGTCACTGAAAGATAGAAGGAAAAAAGTGGTGACCCAAACTTTTTTGTTTGAAAATATGAATATTAGTACATCTATTTTAGGTTTTTCTTCTTTTGATGTCCAATATAGCACATTTATCAGTATCATCAAATTACTTATATTAGTACTAAGCAATGTCAGTAATCTGTATTCTGTAAGCAATTGAGTTTTACACAATGAATTACCTTGAATGTTTTCTAAACACAAAATTAGAATGACTTATGTTAACCTTTAAAAAGTCCTCAAGAATGACTGTCCTAACATTTAAGTAGCATTAAAAAAAAAAATGCAAAGAACTCCACCAACTCAGAAGTTCCATAAAATTAAAAGGAGGAAGCACAAGGGAAATCTATTTACAAATATAATTTAAAACATTAGTCTGCATATGTATAAGCCAAGAGCCATAAGCAGAGTCTGGAGGAATCCAGTGTTCATATGTTGGGACTCTGCCTACTTCTCATCTGACAAAGTCCTATAAGTTGAATGGCAATACCTCAGTCCTACAGAGGAAAGAAATTAAGTAATAAAGGGCTAGAAAAATTTACTTATTGTGGACAAAAATTAAAGACAAACCATAGGTGGTCCAGATAATTCTCAAATCCTTGTACACATGAAATAACTCCTTTTCTTTCTTTCTTTTTTTTTTTTTGTTTGTTTCTTTTTGTTTGGTTTTTGTGTTAGGGATCAAAGACCAATTCTCATGCATGTTCAATATACACTATTCCCCTGAGCTACACCTGCAGCCCCAGCATTCATTTTTAAAAGAAAGATCAGATTCCTTCTTCAAGAACAATTTTATTATAATTAAATATTAAATTACATACATTGTTATAAATAGGTTATAAATTAGTTTCTACTTTTAGAGATAACCATTATAAATATCAATTAGGCCTGCAACTGTTTATTAATCTTGTATTTTTCGCATTAAAAAGATAGCACTTTGAAGGTATAATTAGATATTCTAATTCAACAACAAGAACCATTTTAACTCCAAAAAACTGAGCAAAGGAATTATATTAGCTAGGAATCTTTTTGGATACAAGTCACGAAACTCCAACTTGAATCAACTCAAGCAAAGGGAGATTTTACGAGGATACTAGAGTATCTCAGGTTCCTAAATGACAGCCAACCAGACCTCAGGGACAAGGAATACCAGGCTGGCAATGATTCCATTTAAACCTTCTCTTTGGAACATGGCATCATTCACACAGGCTTTCCCGAATAGTGAACACCAGCAGCCTCCAAGGGAATACTCATCTACGCCCTTGTACCAGTTCAAAATATCTTGGAACAAACCCCCTGCCTGCCTTGGTCTACATGACTAGATCCAAGAAGATGGGACATGCTTAATGGTAGATCAGCAGAAGGGCATGGTCAGAGTCCAGCATACAGACAAACCAAGAGAAAATAATGAAGTAAAACAAAAGCAAGCACAGATTCTGCAAGTTTGGGCAAAGCAAGAAAAGGAAGAGAACAAAAGAGGGAATACCAGAGGCTAGCAATAAGGCACAATCTGATGCTTTTCTTTCTTTGTTTCTTCTTGTAAGAAAACAGCCTAAAGGATGAATAAATATTTTAAAAGTGTGTTAACACGCCATTTTATCTCTTACATGGTTTTGCTCACTTCCCTTTAGCATGCAAGTTTTTGGTCTACAAATCGTCCCTCCAGAATTCATACAAAGCATACAGAGTGATACTGTTAGAATCGTTTCAGAGCCTTCAATGTTATTTTAAGAGTTCAGATTTTCAAGTGCATATTTCCAAGTTCTGGATTCACAGCATTGTCTTCGGGGTTTTGAGATTCCAACATGATTTCCAGTTCATACTCCCTTTTCAACTGCTGCATTTTCTTGTTTAAGTCCAGCAAAGTTCTGGCCAGCTGATAATTTTGGAAACGCATTTCCAGCTAAAAGTTAGAAGAAGAAAAAAATAAGGATTTTTATTAGCTTGAGATACAGATCAAACGAGACTGCTCTCAATTGTGCAGGAGAAATAAGGAGTTTGTGAGAAAGGAAAATAAGATATCAAGAAAGATGTATTTCTCATCTTCTTCTCACATCCTGACTGTTTGGCCCGGCTATAAAACTGACTTTCTATACGACAAGGTAAAATCCAGATATATAAATAGCTTTTGAAATGGCCTTGAAATGAAAACAAAAATAGCTGATGCACAAAGCTGTCTGTATGAAAAATACCTATGCACGGAAGGCTGTTTTCAAGCAATGGCATGTGATCCACGATGGAATCATTTATCTTTATGAGCTTTCAGAGCCACAAGATAACTCCCAAGGGCCACCTGAGTGTCAGGATCTGGGCCTATGTAGTTGATTACTTATCATTTCAGGTTTTCAGGATTTTAAATGGTCTCTCTGCTGAGCAGAAACATTTAACAACTCCTTAGAGGCACATGTATAGTCATATGTACTTATATACTCTAATGCTTTTCACTCTAGAATGAAACCAGTTACATAGCAAGGCTGATTTACACCCTCCTTCAATGGGAGTTGATGAAGGTCCTCGTGTGTTAAAATAATTTTTAAAAAAATAGATCTTTAGGGCAGTGTACCCAGGAGGCAGTCCAACAAAGCTTATCCAACATCATCTTTGTATTATAACTTAAAATGAATGCTCAATTACTTGTAAATTTCTTCAATTAGGATCTTGTTTAAGGCAGTTCTTGAAAAACTTGCTCTCTCTGCTTAAAATACTTCAGTACATCAACAGTAACCACCCCAGGATGAACCAGGGCATGGTGTTAGTAAAAAAAAATAGACATCGTATTTGTGATCCCCTCCTAGTTTGCAAAATAAAGATATTAGATAAAAGTTATCTTTCAGTCTTCCTCTGAGACATTATTTTCTCATTCTTCAGCACCTGAAACCTCCTCTTTGACAGCAAGAATTAGCAAAGGATACTGGGCATGGTAATGCACACCTGTAATTACAGTATTTGGGAGGCTGAGACAGGAGAATTGCAGGTTCGAGGAGAGCTTCAGCAACTTAGTGAGACTTTGTTTCAAAATTTAAAAATAAAACAGAGCTAGAGGTGTGGCTCAGAGGTAGAATATACCTGGGTTCAATCCCCAGTGCCAAAAAAAAAAAAAAAAAAAAAAAAAAAAAACTAGCAAAGGATAAAGTAAATGGACATACAGCAAACTAATAGTAACAGGAACTACACAGCCACCTCCACAAAAAGCCCCTGCACCTGGCCTGCCAGAAGCTTCAGTTCTCTACAGTAACCCAGAGTCTCTGTCATCCTGTCCTGCTTTTCCCGCTTCTTTTCTTGGTGCCACCCCATGCCCGTGCCAGCTCCCACTGTAGGTGGTCAGGAACCTCACTATTCTCTGAGGAGACACCATGCTGAGCCACATCTCCTCCTGACCCCTCTGGTTAAGATGTCCTTTGCCACTTCTCTTTCTGCTGAGCACATCAAATGCCCATCCTTCTAATTATATAGGCACATATAACCCCTGTTGCCATAGCAGGCTGCACTAGACTGATGATGCTGACGGCAGAGTCTATTTCTTGTTCGAGACTGTATCCTCAGCTATGAGTGCCCTATGTGTGGGCACACAGCTTGGAGTGTCCATTCTGTGCTTTTAAAAGACTGTGTGAATGCAGAGATCTGTGAGTGAGAATCTGATGAACATCCATCCTCTACTTTCATACTAACCATCAGCGAGCAAAATTACTGATTACAGTTTACCCTCTAAGTAATGTAAGTATATGTAGTTCACTCTTACTTCTTACTTAGGAAATTCACACACCAATGTTTTATTGTTGTTGTTTTTGTTTTTGTTTGTAGCTTTTCTTTCATTATGAATCCTTTTGAGATTCTGATGAAATCTATGAATCCTCTTTGAGAAAAAAAATATACATTATGCACATAGAAAATTTTACATACAATTTTAAGTATGTAGACCCCTAAAATCTACTTGCAGAAATCAATATATCCCACTAGGAAGACCAAGCCAAACTGAAAATAGTACAAATAACATAACTAAACTAACTTAACTTGTTCGTCATTGTTTCTTAACACAAATTCCATCCTAATATATGATATATGTACTTCTGTGTATAAGTGTATGTTCATTGCTATTGAAATCCTGCTAATAGTCTATAATCAAAAACTACCTCTAATGGTGATTCATATTAAGCTAAAATATCCACATTCTTTTGTTTCTTCCCACATATTGACAAGTCAGTTGGCCAAGATGCTAATGATGGTCTATATGCAGGGACACAGCATCTGTGTATGTGTAAAATTCTCTGGTTCCTTCCCAGAAAAAAAAAAAAACCTAAATTTTTAATATGTATGTATTTGTCCTTTTGGGCACAATCAATATCCAAGGCCTATAATAAATAATAAGAGCCAACAAATAGTGTCTATGATCTAGGCATTTCACATAATATTATCCCATATAATTTTTACAGCAATTCTATGAAATTATTATCTCCATTTTACAAGTAAGTAAATAAACTCAAACTTACAAATTAACATTCCCCAAGACGTAAGGCCATGAAATGCTATCAGAGCCTATGCAGGCTAAAGCTGGGATTTGAACGCTCATCTGTTGGGAATTTTATTCCCTACCTTCTTCCCACCTCCAATGCATTACTTGCCTAAAACTCTTAATAGTGGGACTTGTTAAAATATTGTTAAAAAGGTGTCGAAGAGCCCAATCAGTATGATCCCTTCACTGGTTGTAAACATGAGTCACTTGGGCCTCAAGGAGGGG
This sequence comes from Graphiurus murinus, assembly GCA_004027655.1. Taxonomy (NCBI): domain Eukaryota; kingdom Metazoa; phylum Chordata; class Mammalia; order Rodentia; family Gliridae; genus Graphiurus; species Graphiurus murinus. Next base: position 26,685 of record PVLC010010874.1, read on the forward strand.
TCCTGACATACTTGGGGTCAGCAGTACAGAGAGCTGGCTGAGCCAGGCCTCAGTCTACAGGTTTGGCATCCTGGCCCACAGCACAGGCCTCCAGGTGTCTAATGAGGTGGCTCCCCGACCCAGCCACTTACAACCCACTGCTTAGACCCTAGATGAAAACCAGGTGTTTCTTCAATATGGCTCAATCAGATATAATGCATCCCTTGCCAGATTCAGGTTGTTAACAGGGGTAAAATTACTCCTGAAGAGATATTGCTCTTCATAAACTCCAAAACGAGAGAGATAATCTTGTTAAGATTCTTACATCAGACCATTTGGTGATGGTTAAAATCAGTTCTAAAGTAATGGATAACTATCAGTATTTAATGCAAAAGAGAATTTCCAAGTCAAGTCTCCACCACACACATTCATAGTCAGCACCATTTCAAAGTATGAGTTGCTTCATTTATTTTGTCCTTTTCAAACTGTCTAATTTAGAATTTGTAACTTAAAAAAAAAAAAAGCGCTCATCTAAAATATCCATATACACTTCCTCCTCTTTAACAACTCAGTCCCAACCTGCCTGATGTTCAAAAGCTATATATAAAGTGTTTGACCAAGCCAGGTATGGTGGCACACGCCTGCAA
>PVLC010010874.1:27410-49034 GCA_004027655.1 Graphiurus murinus
ACACACACACACACACACACACACACACACACACACACACACACACACACACACACACACACACACACACACACACACAGAGTTTCCTATAGAGAACTTTCTATACAGTAGGAAATTGTAGGTTTGGGAGGGAGGGACTATGGAGTCTTGGGACACGCCCGAGTGACCCATCCCATGAAAGCGCAGAGCCGGCGTCTGGGGAAGATCCGCGGCGGGTCGCCACCCTCGCTCCCGGGCACAGCTCTGGCGGCCTCCCCACGCCCCCCGCGGGACCCCGGCGCTCACCAGCTCTGCGCGCAGCCGGCCCAGCGCGCTCTCGACGCCGGCGTGGCCCCGCTCCTCCCGCGCCTCCGCCTCCTGTGCTCTCCGCGAGCCCAGGCGCGCGAGCGCCCGCTGCAGGGCGCGCAACAGGCGGCGTCGCAGGTCCTCCAGCGGCCGGTTGGCGACGGGGGTCTCCCCCTGGTCCGCGGAATTCGGGTCGCCCCCGGGGATCCCGCGTGGACAAAAGGCTGGCAACCAAAGCCTAGCCTCGCCTGGGACTCCGTGGGGCCTCGAGGAAATTCGCTGTCCGCAACTGCCAAGGATCCCGGGGCCCGTCTTGGAGAGGCGGGATCCCTCCTCCATCCCTCCAGCTAGCGATTAGTTTGCAAGTTTGAGCTTTAGGGCGGGTAAGAGCAAGGGTGGGGGAGTTAACCCAACCACACAGAGAAGGCTCCTCTGTCCCAGCCCAGTCTCTGCCCTCTCTACCTCTCTTCAGCTGCAAAGGAAGGGGCTGGGTCATTTTCTCTAACTCCATGGAGTGGATCCTCTGCCTAGTGGGGGAGGTTTGAAGACAGTCCACTTGGGTGGAAAGTGAGATATGAGTGGGAGGTTTGGAACCAAAGGTAAAATATTTTGACAAGAGATTCCCAGTTGCCTTGATTATTTAATACTTCAGGCACTTTAAAGCAATTTCTGACTTTCTACTACCTGCCAGGCACTGTGCCGGGTGTTGGCGATATGAAGGCTAATTAGACCCCTTTACCTCTCCCCAGGTACTGCCCACACACAAGGCCTCGTCTGCAAATTAGAAAGAAGGGTCTTCCTGCAAATCTAACAAGTCCTGCTTGGAATTCTGAAACTCGGTGCTCCTCCCTGTTCTTGATTCCTTGCTGCTATGTCCACCTTGTATGAAAAGGATCAAATGAAACATCAAAACATCCACGTACCCCAAAGCGTGTACTTTTATAATTCCCAACACAATGTAATCATGTGCCAGTATTACTTTCACATCTTTTACCAATGAACATACCCGATTGCCTCATTTCATTGTAATAATTTCTAAATAAGAATGAACCATCAAATAGTTCGTGCCTATCATAGACTTGTTTTTTTTTTTTCATAGAAAAAAAGAGAAACTGACAGAATACTCTCTCCTTATTCATTTATTCAATAAAAATTTCCAAATCACCTGCAAGTTTCCAGAGTCCATGGTAAGCACTGAAGTCAGGAACAACTACTTTTCATTAGTGCTTACTGTATGCCAGGCACTTTTCATTAACCCGCTTAATCTTCACAACAGTTCTTTGAAGTAAGTACTGTTCATTTCTGTGTTTGCTGAATGAAGCAGTTAAGGCAAAAAGTTTAGACGCACACCAAAGGTCACAAAGCTGCTAAGTGGTCCACTGGGGAATGTACCTCAGAACCCTGGCTTGTGCTCCAACCACTGGGATATGCCTTGGATACTCCCAGCCTCCCAAAGAGGAAGAGAATTTTTCAGTTTACATGCTGTGTGAGTAAATGAGTGAATGCTCAAACTCACTGTGCTCATAAAATTCAGCTCTATTGAAATGCCTTTAGTCTCTGTTTTAATCTGCTTTTCCATCACCAAGACCAAAATACCTGACAGGAACAACATAAAGGAGGAAAAATGTATATGGCTCATGGTTTAGAGGTACAGTCCACAGTCAGCTGACTGCAAGGCCAACATAATGGCAGTACTGCCTGGCAGAGGCTGCGCTCAGCTCAGTGGTGGCAGGAAGCAGAGAGAAAGGGAAGTAACCCGGGACAGATATAGTCCCAAGGCCACATCTCCAGTGACCTATCTCTTCCAAACATGACATGCCTAAGTTACTACCCAGTAAATTCAAACAATCATTCAGTGGCTTTATCCACTGATAAGATTAGAGCACTGATTTAACTATTTCATCTCTGAATATTGTTGCATTCAAGACATGCTTTCAAGCCGGGCGTGGTGGCACACGCTTGTAATCCCAGCATTCGGGAGGCTGAGACTGGAGGATCTGGGTTCGCAGCCAGCCTCAGCTACCTAGTGAGGCACTCTGCAACTTAGTGAGACTCGGTTTCAAAATAAATAATAAAAAAATAAGGCTGGGGGTATAGCTCGGAGGTAGAACACCCCTGAGTTCAATCCCCAGTATCACAAAAAAAAAAAAAAAAAAAAAAAAAAAAAAAAAAAAAAAAAAAAAAAAAAAAAAAAAAAAAAAAAAAAAAAAAAAAAAAAAAAAAAAGGCAGAGATATCCAACTAGAGTAAACAAACAAAAAAAAAAAATAGGAACAAAATATATTCTTTCTAAAAGAGATGTACTTTGTATTTTAAAAAATATGGCTTCTTTGCCTTTTAAAGATGGACTGACATGAACAAGGTTTGTCATTCACCTGAAACAAGAAATACAGAGTGTATGAAACAACAAACCTCAAGACTCTGGACATCAGGCAATAAAGGACAGTGATCCCTGCAAGACTGTTCTCCAACATACTTCTCAGTCTTATTACTTGTTCCTGGCATACTTGAGACATTTACATTTGGAATTCCCCAGGCTCTGTCATTGAGTCTCTTCTCTTCCTTATCTCCTTTCACTGCAAAGTGATTTTATCTAACTCTATGACTTTTATTATCAACTATAAGCTGTATTCACATCTCAAAATTTTATTGATGGATCAGACCTCTCTTCTAAATCCATCTCTACTGGGATGTCTAACTTATAATATCTCATTTTGCAATTCTGATTCTCCACTTCCCTTAATCTATTTCTATTTTACCCCCTCCCCAGTTCAGTAAATGGCAATTCCATTCTGTCAGTTACTTAAAGTAACTGTCATACACCTTAAAGTATCCTGCAATTTTTACTTTTCGTTTACACATTACATGCAATTCATCAGCAATATCCTGTAGGCTCAACTTTGTAGGATGACCAGAATTAAAGAACATATAACCCCTGCTGTCTAGACTAAACCCCACTCCCTGTCACCAAAACTGTTGCCGTGACCTTAACTGGTCTCCCTAATCCATAACTACCCCCATTTTTCTTCCCTACTGTATTCTCCTCACAGCATATCATGTCACTTCTCTATTCAAAATCTTTACTCAGAATAAAATAGAATGTTCTACCATAGTCCTCAAAGCCCTTCATGACTTCTCCCATATGACATTCCCTCCATTTCTCATCTCCTTCCACTCTCCCCCTTGCTGCCTTCCACACCGCTCCAGCTACCTTGGTCTCTTTACTCTCTTCATCTCGTGATCTTTGCCTCTGTTGCTACATTTCTCTAGAATTATTTTTCCCTAGATATGTGGGTGGCTAGTTCTCTTACTAAGTTCAGTGCTCTGCTCAAATGTCACATCATCAAAGAGACCTTCTTTGATCTAAACCATACATATATAGTTTTTATATATATAGTTTAGATCTCAACCCTGATTTTTGCTTCTAACACTTATAACAACTCATATTAAATATCCATTTGTTTTTGTACCTATTGTCTATTTGCCACTAATAGGATATATATATATATATATAATCTCCATAAGAACCTATATTTTCTTTTTTATTAACTACTATATCTGTGTTATGGTTTAGACTTAATATCCCCCAGAGAAATTCACATGTGAGCAATGCAACCAGACAGGTTCAGAGGTGGGACATAGCTGGAGGGGTGGGCCTCTGGAGGCATGACTAGGGGCTATATCTGTCCCTGGCTTCTTCCTCTCATCTCTTAGCGCCTACCACCATGCTTATCCTCCTCCACCATGCCACAAAGCCAAACCACCAAGCTGTTCAGCCACCATGATCCAGCTGATCATGGACTAACCCTGGAAACCTACAAATTGTGTCTAGTGCTTAGTAGGACACAAGTTTTGATGAATGAGAGAGAAAGGAGGCCACAGGACAAGAGCAAAGAAGAAGGAAAGATAGATAAGGACATGATGGAAGTTCTTGCCATAGAGACATCTTACTGAGCATTTTATTATTAAGCATCACCAAACTATGTGTCTAAGATATAGGAGAATTGGATGAGGATTCTAAGAGAAACTGAGTCAGGCCTGAACTGTAACACTGATATACCACTAGTCAGTATCCATTGCAGTAGGTTGGATACCATTTTAAATTGCCAGTGACCAGATGGAACCAATATAATACCTTCATCACATCTCCTAAGTGTGTATGGTGGGTCATGTTGTTACTTAAAATGGTCTCTGCCTCTTTCAGTGGAAATATTATATTTTTCTACTCCACTGACCTCAGGCTGAGCTGTTGATTTGCTTATGGCAAGAAACTATGAGCAGAAGGTTCATGTGTCATTTGCCAGCAACAACTTTAGGTGCCATCACACAATCCACATCTCTTCCAGCAGCATCTCAGGATGGGAAGCTCCCACAGCCTGAGCCCTGGGATGCAGAGATCCCAGAGAAGAGAGGAAGCTGGTATGTCACACATGTGTAGTTTAAGAAATAAACTTTAGTAGTAATCCATGGAGATTAATGTATTTGCTGTTTTGAAAACCCTGATATCTGATTCTCCTTCTGGTCTATCTCTTTTCCCTAAAAGTGAAGTGCAGACATAAATACCCAGAAGACAAGTAGTTCTGGTAAATCAAATTTTTACTGAATCATTGCTGTGAAGAGATGCATAGAAGCTTATTTGCCTCAAACAAGGAAAATCTAGTTATTGAAAGGCACAAAAAAGTTCTAGTCACTGTCCATATACATTTGTTCTTTTACTAGATGAATTATGAAGGTGGGGTATAAAATATAGATAACACCAACAGTTTTTATTGACAGAGATATATAAAAACTCATATATGGAGTGCTGTATAACTTTAGACTGTCAGTTTATAGTCTGAGAAGACCATCTCAGCTTTGCTTCCACACCAAATATAAAGGGCTGTGCTACTTTTAATGCCATTTTGATTGTTTATCTTGTCTACGCACTCTTCGTCTTGAAGACATTTCAATTACAGCCTTCTAAGATTCTACTGCGTCTGGCAGCCTATAAGTGCAGAAACTAGAAAACTTATGGCACTTTTCTGCAAGCCTTTTGTGTGCTGAGATATTCAAGAGTTTTACAAAATAGAATAAATGTCAAACTTGCCTAAACAGCACCTCTGACACCCATTCTAATGAATATATTTATATTTTAACACAAGGGAGTACTCAAGTTACTATTTTCTTTGGCAACTTTAATTCGTAAAGTTCTACATATTCTGAAAGCAGTATCTGCTGACGAACATTTTCACTGTTTTTATGAGTGAATATTTTTTAGTAAAATTGAAATACTGTCCACAGTCAACATCTATTTACTGAACTGTGCCTAGTACCACCCGCTGTTCAAAACACACCGAGTATGACAGCAAATGCTTTCCTTATGTGGCTGATGACACAGATTAAAATTTAAAAGGTGTTAATTGCCAGAAACATGTTTAGGATTTGTAGCAGGCAGTCTCTAAAATGGTCTCCAAGGACCCCTTCCTGGTCTGACGACTCATTTGTAACAGAGAGCAGCGAAAGCGATGAAATGGGTGTGTTTCTGGGATTAGGATTAGTTTGGCCTTGCTCGCCCTCTCTCACTTTCTTACCAGCTTGTTCTGAAAGAAGCCATGGCTATACATGAGCTGCCATTTTGAGAGACCTCTGTAGTGAGAACCAGAAGGAAGGCCCTGGCCAGCTGCAATGAGGAATCCAAGCCACCAGTCCAGGAACCCAAGAGCAACTCAATCTCTGCTCAGCCAGGTGCCCGAGCTTGGATGGGAACCTTCTTCCCCCAGCCGCCTCCAGATGGTACCACAGCCCCACCTCACACCTTGACTCATCCTCCTAGGAGACAGAAGACCCAGCTGAGCCGCACCAAGACTCCCGAACATGGGAATTTTGAGATAATAAATGTTTGTCAGTTCAAGTTTCTGAGTTTTCAAGATAATTTATTACACCGCAGGAAATAACATTGCTATTGGAAACTTATAAGTATTGGAGATATTTCTATCTTTTTTCCTGGTAAACCAGTAAATGTTTCTTTAGGTCTATATGCCAACACTACAAATGGAATATAAAAATACGTGGACCTATCCCCTGTCTCAGGAGCCTCAGGTAGAATGCTATGTCTTCGTTTCCTCTTTAGCCATCCATGCTGAACATTTATTTTTTAAGCAATGGGTTCTGTGGGCTCCCTCTGCAGACAGAATGTCCCTGAGTGCTCCAGGATTTCAGAGTCTAGTGGAGGAGGTTCACACGCCAACAGCTCACAATATGGCGTCCAGTATTCACAACGTGAGTCTGAGCACCCCATCTGAAGAGGTCCTGGCATGCCATCTTCTCCATCGCTGCCATGCACTGCTGGCCATTTCCACACTCACCATGAACTTTGGTCATGGGCCGTTGACCTTTTTCTGTTTGTCTCCAGTGCCTTCAAATGAGCAATTGCAAATTCCACTCCACAATTCATTCCAGAATCTCTCCTCCTAGTCCACCACCTGGTAAACCACTTCAGGATAAGAAATATCATTATTGTCTTGTACCCGACAACACAGGACACATTCACTGGCACAGCCGAGGTGCGCATCAACTGCCTCTTTAATTAAGCTGAGTAAGGCGCCTGGATTCCTGTGTCCCCGAACTTCATCTCTGGCATTTGTTTCACTCCAGAATCAACTCATAGGCGCCACACATGAGGATTTTTTATTGCCTAGAATGACACCTTTAAAAGCATGAATTTAGCCAGGCATGGTGGTGCATGCTTGTAATCCCAGTACCTGGGAGGCTGAGATAGGAGGATCATAGGTTCAAGGGCAGCCTCAGCAAGTAGTGAGACTCTCATCAACCTAGTGAGAATGTTTCCAAATAAGAAATAAAATTGGGCTGGGGCTTACCTCTAAGGTAGAATGCCTCTGGGTTCAATCCCTAGTAACACACACACACACACACACACACACACACACACACACACACAACGCAAATATTTTGAAAATCTACTTTCAATCCACAACCTTCTCTCTAATGATACCCCTTGATTCAAAAGTAACTGCCTTTTGAAGGATTCTCCTTCCTCCATAGTTCTCCTTCCCTTGCTGGAGCATTGTTGTATCTAATTTGTGCCAGCACCACCTAGTACTCTGCCCACCTGTCTTCTGCCGCCCAGTCAATCCCAGCCCTAACTTACTCTACTTTCCTGTTGACTTCATCTCTACCTGTCTTCTGCCACCCAGTCAATCCCAGCCCTAACTTACTCTACTTTCCTGTTGACTTCACCTCTATTCCTGAGGGGTTGAGTGCTGTCACACGTCACGTCCAGCATGCAGAGGGACTCTCCATCCCAGCCCTCCAATCAATACTGCTCAACAATCCTCAGCTCATTCCCAGTTGTTCTCTTCAAATCTCACAAAAACTGTTTTGGACTCTGATCACCACCTTCCCTCCCTCTTTGTACCTCCATTCTCATCATTTTGCACAAATACTTTTTGTTTTTAGTTCAATGAAGCAGTAACTCACAACTGGTAATACACAGGACTCACTATACTCCAGCTACCCTTCCTACAGTTTTACTTTTTTTCTTTCTTTCTTTTTTGGTCCAGGGGATTAAACCCAGGGACATTCTACCTCCAAGCAATACCTCCAGCCCTCTTTATTTTCTATTTTGAGACAGGTTCTCATCAAGTTTCTATGGGTCTTGCTAAGGTGCTGCGGCTGTCCTCGAAACCTGCTATCCTGTCTCAGCCTCCCAAGTAATGGGATTATAGGGGTGTACCACTACACCCAGCTCCAAGTGCTTTACTTTGAACCCTCACACCAATCCTATGTGGTAGGTCCAAAAATTAACAAGATTTTACTGAAAGGCAAAGTAGGTACAAAGAAGTTAACTAACTGCCTTGAGGTCATAATCCTGGGAACCCATAGAGAAAGAAAGTATGTCCTGTGCTTTTAGTCACTGGACTTCTTGGCCTCTTTTAGAAGATTAGTGAGACACTCTTGATTTACCTTTGTCTCACTCCTGAACACCAGCAGCCAAACCCTTTATTATGTTTTTAACACCAGGCTCAAAGGGGGGCAGAAGAACCAGGTTTAGCACAAAGAGTAGATTACTTACTCCTTTGAGACAGGAACAGAAAAACAAAAGGATGAAGTTATAAATAATGAAAGGATGTACCATAGTGGGAGATAGCTAATGAGTCAACAAGAGTCAGTAAGGGGGATTATGTAGAAACTGAAGCAAATGCCACAAGAAGCATAACGTTCATAGATACTCATTGTAACACTCTTTCTTATGGTGAAAATTGCAAACACAGCATCTATCAATGAATGTGGAAGAGATTGCTAGATAATCACCCAACCTCCACTTTCTCCTTCTTCCCTACTGACAGAACCCTTACTGTTTATGATATCAATATGCTATGCTAAGATATTGTATTTTGCTTAATTGCTTATAGAAAGGGGTGGCTATGTGTTAAAATATGATAAATGAGATATGAGCAGAAATTGTTAGATAAGACTTGTATAAATTATTTGAAAAAGGGATTGACTTCACTGGCACAGAATTTTCATCTCTTATCCTCCACTTCTTCCTGCTTGGAATGAAGATTTGATCACTACAGCTCCGACAGCCACTTTGGGATCATGATATTACCTCATGCTCAATGCCACAACACTGAAATCAGTCAATCCCTGAAGACATCATGGGATCATCACATCGACTTTTATTGTAGGAAAAAGATAAAACTTCTAATGATTTTGTACTATTTTTATCTCTGATACTAGCAGCCAAAAGTAATTCTTAACTAACACAATGGAGAAAAATGTTTAATAAATTATGATGTATTCATAATTTAGAACTTCTAGACCTAGTCTTTTTTAAAATGTAGATCTGTGTACTATCATGGTAAGATGTCTATAACACATTATCCAGAGAGAAAAGTACGCTGTAAAATAATGTATGTCATGTGATATCCTCTTAAAATAAATTATAGATAGATGCATTTACATGTTTATTTAAAAGGGAGGTTAGGAAAATAAATGCAAAGTAGTCAGCAATGGATATCTTTGGGAGCTGGGAGTTAAGAAAGAGTCTTTTAAGCCAGGCATGGTGGCACATGCTTGTAATCCCAGCATTTGGGAGGCTGAGACCAGAGGATCCAGGTTCGAGGCCAGCCTGAGCTATGTAGTGAGACACTCTGCAACTTAGTGAGACCTGGTTTCAAAATAAAGAATAAAAAATAGGACTGGGGGTATAGCTCAAAGGTAGAATGCCCCTAAATTCAATCCCCAGTACCGCAAAAAAAAAAAAAAAAAAAAAAAAAAAACTACCTCTGAGCCACACCTCCTGTCCTATTTTTTATTCTTTATTTTGAAACAGGGTCCCACTAAGTTGCAGAGGGCCTCACTAAGTAGCTGAGGCTGGCCTTGATGAACCTTGGATCCTTCTGTCTCAGCCTCCCAAGTACTGGGATTACAGGTGCATCCCACCACACCCAGCCAGTCTTTTATTCTTTAATCTATACAGCTCTTTATTATTTCAATGCTTAACAACAAATATGTGTCGCATTACTTATGTTACAAAAATAAAGGAGATGAGTTCGGTGTGGTGGTGCACACCTGTAATCCCAGTACTTGGGAGACTGAGATAGGAGGATCAGTCTCAGCAATTTAGCAAAACCTTCACCAACTTAGTGAGACCTTGTCTCAAAATGAATTTTTTTTAAAAAAGAGGGTCATTTGTTACTTTCTTTTTTATTTTTTTTATTTGGTATATTGTAATTTTACAACATATTGGGATATAGAGTGTCAGAAAAATATATGCACACAACTCTTGGTGCTCTCCCACCAGGTCCCCCCACCCTCAATCTCTCCTTCACCCCACACGTCTTTGAGGTCAGAATTGGTTGTTTTGTACACATACATAGCATTGTTTCAACTATTGCATTCTTTATTTCTTTCATTGCCCTCCTTCCCTAACCCTCCTCAGTTATTCCCCTGGAGTCTCTGCTCATCTTTCTGATGTTGCCTTTATTTCAAAATATCTCTTTAGCTTCCGCATATAAGAGAGAACATATATCTACTTGATTTTTTGAGACTGGCTATATTCACTTAATAATATTCTTGAATTCCATCCATTTTCCTGCAAATGGTGTGATTACTAGGGATTGAACCCAGGGGCATTCTACCTCTGAGCTACACCCCTGGCCCTTTTTCTAGTTTTAGTTTTGAAACAGGGTCTTGCTAGGTTACTGAGAGTCTCACTAAGTTACTGAGGCTGATCTCAAACCTGTGATCCTTCTGTCTCAGCCTCTCAAGCACTGGGATTACAGGCATGTGCCACCATGCCCTGGCTTCTCATTTGTTATTTGTCTACAAACTACATTGGCTGCACCTGAAACATTCCTGGACACTTTGGCTCCTCCATGCCCTTGTGCACGTGCTGCTCCTGTGTGTGGAATGTCCCTCCCGCCCTACCCAGCTCTTCTGATGAGTCTCGCCCAAGTCCCCTCGACAGGAATAGAACCTCCCTCTGCTGCATGTCTCTAATGCTATATCCAAACACCTGCTCTTCCTTCTTCTCCTGCTGGATGCGATTTCCTTCTTATTATCTTTAATCTATAAGTTTGTGGTGCAGGCATCTTGCCTTTTTCTGTGGAGTCTCACCTAATCTCATTCCATAAATGCTGTATGTAGGCTGGCTGGCTGGCTGGCTGGCTGGCTGGCTGGCTGGATGGATGGATGGATGGATGGATGGATGGATGGATGGATGCACGGACATTAAAGACTGAGACACCCTTGCTTTGTAAGGCTCAATGGATGTCAAGTACCTAATAGAGAAAATGTACACTTATAATCATAGGCGGACATAACCTCTTTTTAACTATAGTACCAGATAAGACTAGCTCATTATGCAATGAGCTTATCTAGTTGGTTTTGCAAGCAATACCAATGTTAACCGAGCAAAGAACAGAAAACCAAAGACCCTTGTGTATTTGCTTTCCAGTACCTGGGAGCCCCCTGCTGTCCAGAAAAACAAAAGACACTGCAACCTCTCCCAGCACTGAGAGGGCAGCTTTGGATATTTAAATGCCCAACCTTAAAAACTTACCATTACTATTTCATAGGCCAGATCATCATTGTCAGCTGCTCTTCTCATTCCTCCTTCCAGATCAGCCAAGTCCTCCTTCTAGGTTTTCAACTTTGTATTCATGGTACCACATGACCCAAATCGCCCTGAACCAACACCCCTTGCGGCCTCTCAGCCTCACTCTTGCTGCCCCTTCTCCTTTTAGCAGTCCTGCCAGCATCGACTGAACTTCTGCCACGTGCAGGCACCGTGAGCAGCCCTGCACATCCATCCCAGGCCATTTACTCTCTCCACAACCCTGGAAGACAGGCTATCATGTTCATCTCAGTGAGAAGAAAACTGAAGTTTGAAATGGTGAAGTAACTGGCTCAAGGTGACAGATATGGCTGGGATTTGAACCAGGAATTCTGGCTGCAGGGGGTCTTAAGCTCTTGCTTCCTTCCAGCCCCTTGCTTCTGTCCTCCCTTCAAAGCCAGTGGCAACTGCAAGTAACTGCTCATGACATCACACTGGGACTGTGATCAGTCCTGGCTGCAGTTCTAATACTCAGCCTCTCTGGCATTTCACTGTTAGTATTTTATTAATTTGATTAATCTTTGCCTTATCAAAACATCACCTGGTACCCATCACACACTTCATTTGTCTTCTTTCCTTTGTGAGAATGATATTCCGTTCTGGAAGGAGTTTCCTGGTGGTCTCACTGCCATTCTCATTCTTGACAGTACTCATCAAAAAATGCAGACATATTAGCTGTAGCTCAGGGAAAGACAGAATCTAAATTGAGACATAAAGTCTATTTTAAAAATCTTTCTTTATATGACACTCAGTTCTACTAACTTAGATTTAGAACGCAATTCCTCTTTTTAATTTGATGTTCATATTTTCCTTCAGCTCATGTAATTTCTTTTATGATTGGCATCTTAGTAAGATTAATTTTTATCATTTATTCCCAGATATGTTAATATTTACACATAGTTTTATTATTTCCTGCTTTGGCTTAGTAGACTGTATCTTAATTAAATGAAAAATCCTACCTAGATAAAGATATTCATGGAACATTATAATAATAAAAATACCTGAGAAATGAAATATATTGAGTTGTTTTTAGAAAGTGAAGCAAGATAAATTTTAGTCATTAATAGCATTATTTTATATGTCCACCCAATCCTTAATAATACTGACTCCTATTACATTAAATGTGTCACTGAAGCATCTCTTAATTAATGGAATAAATTATTGCTACTGGATCTCATAATCTAGAGCAGTTATTGGAAAGGCAAAATTTGATTCCAAAGTCCAAGACTCATAAATATCTACTGAGAGATGCTTAATAACCAAAATAACTTCTAGCAAAATATTTTTAGCTTTTAGTCTTTTGATTCAAATATAAATGTTCCCAGTGTAGTGGGAATATTAAAAGTATGAGATAAAGCCTATTTGTAGTGCTGGCATTTGAAGAAATACTCATGCTTACTTAATAAGATTTATGTATCAAATTTACAGAGAGATACTGGGCTAGAAAAAATTGGTTTGATCCACAAACTAATTCCGTGGTATCATGAGCCACAGTTTTATTTTCTGTTTTGACTAACCAAAAGACCCATTTATTAGTTTGCAATAGAAAAATACAACTTTCAAGCCAATCAGAATGTTCTTATTAGTTAACAACTCACCTTTCAAGAAGAAAATCTAATCAGGAAACCAAGCTATTATATTTATTTCTATCCCACATAGCAGCCTTTCAAGTGAGTGATATTTTAAGAGGCCAATAAGTGATACTTGCTCCTTCCACTCTTGACCTTGATATCCACTAAGAAAGAAGAAGAATATTTAAAAATGTTTCAGCCGAGCATGAAGGATCACAGGTTCAAGGGCAGCCTCAGCAAGTAGTGAAACTCTCATCAACTTAGTGAGACCATGCTTCAAAATAAATATAAAATAGGTCTGGGGGGTGTACCTCAGAGGTAGACTGCCCCTAGGTTCAATCCCCAGTACCACAAAAACAAAAAAGAAAGAAAAAGTTTTGTTGGAGGAAGGGACTTGGGAGTGTAGCCACCCTGATCTTTCTTACAGTGCTTTAACATTCAGTTGCCCCAGACAAGGCTGAACAACTGAGCCCTCAAGGAAAGGGCATGACCTTGGAATCTTGAGGTACTGATGAGTTTAATCCACTGAAGATTCTTTGTACCTTCCTATTTTTAGTCGGTTTAGAAAATCTATGATTTTCTAGCTTATTTATTTTTTTCACTTCTAAATGAAGATGACTGAGTATTGCAACCTTTTACATCCTACCACTAATCAGAACTCTTCTATTATATATATATTAGTAATTATATTAGTATATATTATATATATAAAGTAATGAATGCATATTAGTTGTAGAGAAGTATAAAATTATAAAACAAAACTCTAGTCACATTGTCACATTTTAACTTCAATACATTCCTCCTATTCATTTAATACCTATTGTTTAGCCACTTAAAAATAAAAAGGGGAAAAATAAGATCTCTCAAAAAAGTAAAATATTTTAGTGAATGACATATCAAAATGAAAATTTTAAGAATGTGATTTGCAAGCTGGGCATGGAGGCGCACACCTGTAATCCCAGTACTTGGGAGCCTGAGACAGGAGGATCATGGGTTTGGAAACAGCCTCAGCAACCTGGCAAGACTCTCAGCAACCTAGCAAGACCCTGTTTCAAAACAAACAAACAATAACAACATAAAAAGAGCTGCGGGTATAACTCAGAGGTACAATGCCCCTGGGTTCAATCTCCAATAACACACACACACACACACACACACACACACACACACACACACAGAATGTAATTGCAAAATCATATGGCATCCAAAACAGGGATAAGGAGAATCTAGTTAATAAAGACAAGACAAATGTAGTGATAGTAATTGGACCACTTCTGTCACCTTAAACCCTTCAACTCTCAGATGGTAATCAATAGATAATTCTATTCATTCATTTATTGATCAAAGAAGTGTAAATTGGTCAGTATTGCATACTGGTTAGCCCTTAATAGATTAAAAATAACTGCAAAGTACATTTTTTCCTCTATCCAAGAGGTTCACCCAGCAAAATCCTCTCTGGTTGCCTACTGAGCACACAAATTAAGCATGATTGCTGCCCTTCGTGAGTTTGTATAGTAATCTCTTTTCAACCTCTGGACTCTACATTCCTGAGAAGTCTCATTTTTGTCAAACTCTAGATTGGCACAACTCAAGATATCATATAAAATAGGAATTAAAATTATCAAAATGACATTAAATGTATGAGGGGGGCGGTACTGGGGATTGAACCCAGGGGCATTCTACCTCTGCGCTGTACCTTCAGCCCTATTTTATTTTTTATATGCAAGCAAGGTCTCATTAAGTTGCAGAGGGCCTTGCTAAGTTGCTGAGGCTGGCCACAAACCTATCTCAGCCTCCCAAGTCCTGGGATTACAACTGTGTGCCACCACATCTGGCATTAAACACATTTTAACGAAATAAGTATTCCATAAGGGTTCTGCTTCCAAAATAAACTAGATTTATGGTATTAAACCCCATTCATATAATATAGCCCTTCTCATTAGTCTCCTTCTGTTGTTCAAAAGATTTCCCTGCAATTTTAGCGTCGGGCAAATCTGTTGTTCACCATTTTTTTTGAACTAGCTCTTACTGGCTTGAAATAGAACACTGTTGATACTTGCATTTTTCCTTGTTTTGTTTTAACATGCTTCTGCAACACCTGCTTTGTCATGAATGATCACAGTGCTTGAGGGCAGTTTTTCTGATCCTGTATCCATAGATTGATAGGATGGAATGCACATGTGTATGCACACGTGCACAAACGCACACTAATTCTCTTTGTAATATCCTCAGAAGCATACACCATTCATCTACAAAAGTGGGGAGCCAACTTTGGGCTATTTAGCAAGGCTAAATTACAGAAACAAACATTTTAAAGCAGAATTACTTATAGACACAAGACCCAGCTATCTCTGTCAAAGAAAAAATGTCCAAAAGCTGGGTATGGGACAGACTCCTATTTTGTAATGTTATTCAAGACCTCCCTTTGGAAAGAAATTAGACTTCCTGATAAATGCATAAGCACTTTCTGATGTGATTGAATGAGTTTAGGACTTGTTCTAGTAATCTGCCTCCCCAGTAACTCTTAGTAATTGTTAATAAACATTATTTCCTGTATCCCAATAAAGACTAGGTAACCATTCTCTTTGATAGAATGTCCTTTCCCAAAGATATATCTTTGAGTTGTTTTTCCAGAGGTCTTTCCCTTGCAAAGTGCTCAGAATTATGTCCTCTGGAAAGATCTTCTATTTTAGTATTGCAAACCATTTGTTAGGTTAACAAGTACTAGCTTAGGAAGGATTCAACTAGTGAAGAAGACAGCAAAAGAAAGTCGCCAATCACAGTGGAATGTGACAATGCCACTTTAAAAATATGCCCAGTGCCCCATGAGGCTGAAAGGATAGTGTCAAAGGCAGACAGAGGTTAGCTCAATGTAAGAGAGACCAAACTTGGGAGAAGTTTTATTTATATTTTACTGACCACTTTTCATTCAATGTTTTTGTTTTCCTTAATTATTAATTTTGATACAGCTACCATTTCCTACCTGTGTTTGCTCACAAGTACATGGTTTTATCCATGTGACAGCTCAAATAAGCTTTTATGGAATTGCCTGAGAATTTAATCATCATTGTCACATTGTTTCTATCAAATAATAAAATTCTAAAACAAAAGATCACAGTTACACATTTGAAATACACCCCACTGGTAAATTGAGACTTCCTGTTAATCTGTATGAGTGAGCACACAAATGGATGAAAATATTCCTTATATAAATTCAACTTGACTTTGCTCTGCAAGATCATTCTCAGCAAGCAACCTTCTGATTATTGAGTTGGAGTCCCAGATATATTAATAATATGAAAGAGAATTCCAACTGGGTTGATACAATGATCACATGAGTCACAGAAGTTAAAATTCCATTATGAACCAATCCACTAGCATTTTATTATATGACTGAGTCTTTTAAGTTAGAAAAGTGTTCATTAATGCTGAAGTAAAGTACACACACACACACACACACACACACTCATCACAGTAGCAGAATCAATCCAACTACTTTTGATTCTTTCCTTGATGCTATGTAGCTATTATTCATTTGCTTCCTTACTTATTGTTAATGACTTGGATAAATCCATAGACACAAAAATTTCAGATGACACTGTTAACAAAAGCAAACTAAAAAGATATCAACCAAGATAAGCCTTACTTATTCAACACTAAGACGTTAACAGAAGATAAATGGAAGAAACAATTATACAAACAGGAAGGGTTTGTGACTTAGAAGGACCAGATATAATTTTTTTTAATCTAGTGGCTGTTTTTATTGTTGTTGTTTGGGGATGAACCCAGAGGCATTCTATCTCTGAGCTACATCCTCAGCCCTTTTTTACTTTTTTATTTTGAAGCAGCATCTTGCTAAGTTCCTGAGGATCTCACTAAATTGCTGAGACTGTCCAAGAGTCTGCAATCCTCCTTCTCAGCCTCCCAAGTACTGTGATTAGAGGTATACACCACCACACCCAGCTTAGAGGGCCTGTGATTGATAGTAATCTTAGTATGAGTTAAAAGTAGGATGCAACAGAAAAAAACTAATACGAACTCAGCCTATCTTCAAAGGAAACTAAGATTCAGAAGTGCTTATTTTGCACTATGTTTGAGTCTTCTGCACCATCATTAAAGGTTTAAGATGAGAGAGGGGGTCAATTATTCTGAGTAAGTCATACTCCATCTGG
Source organism: Graphiurus murinus (assembly GCA_004027655.1). Classification (NCBI taxonomy): domain Eukaryota; kingdom Metazoa; phylum Chordata; class Mammalia; order Rodentia; family Gliridae; genus Graphiurus; species Graphiurus murinus. Next base: position 44,557 of record PVLC010010874.1, read on the forward strand.
GAAACAGTGCTCCATTTAGAACAAAAGGGAAGAGTTTTGTATGCTGAGAATGCATATTTGGGCTCACAAGTCTTTAGTGAAACAAATTCTCCACAGAAAACGTTAAACAGAGTGTCTATTACAGAAAGTGTTTAATAGAGACTTTCATTTTTACTGTTTGTTATGAATTTTAAGGGGTGAAGTTGTCACCATAAAAGGAAGGGTTCACTTGGAACTCTGTCCAAATTTTACTGCCTGACAAGTACTCATGAAAAAGCATCTCACTGCAAATCAAAACTACTGTGAGATTTCACTAACCCCAATTAGAATAGCGATCATTAAAAACACAAACAATAACAAATGCTGGCCAGGGTGTGGAGGAGTAGGAACTCTGATACATTGTTGGTAGGATTGCAAATTAGTGCAACCACTATGGAAAACAGTGTGGAGGGTCCTCAGAGGAATGGGAATGAACTTACCATATGATCTAACTATACTATTCCTGGATATCTACCCAAAAGAATTGATACCAGACTACCATAGTAATTCATGCATCTCTATGATTATAGCAGCACAATTCATAATTTCCAAACTACAGAACCAGCCTAGGTGTCCATCAACAGATGAATGGGATTGCAAAAATATGGGATATACACACAATGGAATTCTACTCAGCCATAAAAAGAACAAAATAATGTCTTTTGCAGGGAAATGGATGGAATTGGAGACTATTGTGCTAAGTGAGATTAGTCAGTCACAAAACATGAAGGTCAGATGTTTTACCTCATATGTGGAAGCTAGGGAGAAATTGGGAAACAGGAGGACACCAGATAAAGGAGGAGAAACCTTAGTGGAATGAGGGGGAGGACCTAACTGAGGGAGATGGGAGGGGGAGGAAGACTGGAAGAGGGAAATACGTCAATGGACATGATGTACATACACTTATCAAAGCTAATCACAGAGTCGTGTGTGGGAAGATTGGGAGGAAGAGGGAGTGGGGTGGGAACTGGGGGAGGGCTCAGAGTTTTGTGTGCTTGTGTGCCTCTACCACCCTGAACTGCATCAGGATGTATGATTAGAATGTATCAATTAAAAATAAAATAAATATATAAAAAAGAAAAAGCATCTCATGATCTGGGGTCCCTTCAGCCTGACAATCTAATAACTGAACCAAGTGTGATATGAGCTCATAACTAATTCTTGTTTGTATCATCTCTGTTGAAAAACATTCAGCGGATCCCACAGATAACTTCTTAAAATAAAATGGAATTAGACTTAGCTAATTAAAGCAAGAAGCAAACTACAATCTTTGTCAAAAACCAGTCTTAGCCGGGCATGGTGGCTTATGCTTGTAAATCCAGTACTTGGGAGGCTAAGACGGGAGGATGGAGGTTCGTGGCCAGCCTCAGCTACTTAGTGAGGCCCTCCGCAACTTAGTGAGACCCTGTTTCAAAATAAAGAATAAAAATAGGTAGAATGCCCTGGGTTCAAAAAAACAGTCTCAGGCTAGCAGCAAAGTTTTCCTCCATTCTGAAAAAGGACTTTCATTCTACCCTGACTGAATTCAGGACAAACTCTGCAGAACTGGAGTTCCATGAACTACTAGTTCAACAGATAAGAACTAACTCCCAGATGTTTCAGACTGTTTAAAGTGAAAGACTCATTTCTGAGCTCCACTCAGAAAACTTCACATAGGAAAAGCCTCCTGGGCATAAATGAACTAAGAAAATCACATGAAAGTCAATTTGCTTTCCTACTTGGAAACTTTTGACTTCTGAGATAAAGAAAATTACTATAATTTCCTGTAAATTTATGGATGAAACTCTGAATGCAAGCACTAATAACACATTTTGATGGAAACCTGGGAAGTTATTGCTGGCATCCTCTGCCTCCGCATTAGAAAACCAATAGCTTCCTCATGCTATGCTATATTTCATGAAGCAAGTGACTTGATCTGCATGGTCTGTATTTGGAACAAGTCATGAGAGTAATAAATGTAGTCTGGGGTGAGTGGTAAGACCACACTAGAAGTGCTGGAATTGCACAGTTGAAAGGACATGTTGACTTTTTGGTGCCATCATTTTTTTGGGAGGGGGTCGGTTTCTGAGGATGTTCAGGAGTGTTCTACCTCTGAGCTGCACCTCTAGCCCTGTTTCATTTTTTATTTTGAAACAAGGTCTTATTAAGTTGCTGAGGGCCTTGCTAAGTTGCTGAAGCTGGCCTCAGACCTGTGATTCTCCTGTCTCAGCCTCCCAAGTATTGAGATTACAGGAGTATGCCACTAAGCCTGGCTTGATCCCATCTTTAGACTTTAGGGAGAGTTGTTTTGTTCCCAAGAGATCCTGCTAGTGTTACAAAAGACCCACAGGATGCAGTAGAGATCACTGGCCAAACCAAATTTCCATAAGTTACGTAGGTATTACCTGACAGTCAAGCCCATGAGTTATGGAGTCAGACAGACCTCCGTTCAAAGAGTGAGTCTGCCACTAGCAGATGTGTAAACCTCCCTAAGTCTCAGTTTCCCCATTTGTGAAATGGAATAAAAATAGTACCAACATCAGAATAAACAGTATATCGTATGAACATATAATATTTTATTTCGTTCTAGAAACTCAACAGTGCCTATTTCCACTTTCACTTATTACCTATTCAAGTGTCTTTTTTAAGTGTCTTTATTAAAGCAAATGCCCAAGAAATAGAAACGAGTAGCAAAATCATCATTATTATTATTGGTGAGAATTACCAACATTAGCCCACTGATACAAGAGCTGGTCCCCGGTTTAGGGGTGATATTTGTTCATTCATTTGTTTGTTTGTTATTAGTGTTGGGACTTGGACCCAGGTCTTTGCACATGCTAAGCAAATGCCCTACTACTCAGCTATATCCCTAGCCTTCCAGGATTTAAATATAAGATCTACCATTTTCTAATGATCTCACATAGGCTATAAAGCCTCGCCACTATCAGTTTCCTTGTGTCTGGAGATGAAGATGGTATTTAACTCATATGGTTTCATAACAGTAAGTAGGTTAACACATAAAGAGTGTTTAGAATAGTTCCTGACACATAGAAGTACTATATAAGTATCAGCTGCAACTTTGAGCAGTAATATTGAACTAGGAAAATTCAAGATCAGATGCAAATCAACCCACGTGCCTCTGAACCAAACAAGGAAAAACATTAAAGTTCCATTGTCTGGGGAAGTCAGAGCTTGGAAGTAACTCTTGAAGGGTATTAATCCTGGCCATGTGCTATACAGCAAGCCATGAGGGTGGGAACAAGCATGATGGTGTGAGGTAGGGAGGCTCCTACCACCTTACCCTAATTTTATAATCATTGTTCCCTCTAATAAGCTCAAAGCTTTATTGAGGTTCCCCTCTCCTGTGTCCTTATTTTACTCAGGGAGTTGAACTGTTTGTCTCTTCCTTTTCTGTTGTAGGGTAAAATGCAGACTATCATCATACCTGTCACCATGCATCCTGTAAGAGCTTGAATCTGTGAACACCCTCTCTCCTATCCCCTGCCATGGCTATTGATGTCTTCTTTTGGGTAAATGGGAAAGTATTGAGGTCTCTCCCTTTTCTCTTTCCAAATAAAATTGAAGTTTACTTCTTAGAGTGACATTAAGAGAAATTAAATTATATGTAATTGACCAAGTCAGCCGGGTCAGATAGAACAATCCATGAGACTTTTCGGGGAATATGTAAAAGAAAACTTGGAGAAATCCCCAAATTCATCCATCCAAGTTGTTCTATGTACAATCTTTTCAATACTTACCTACTTCTGCCAAATCCATCAACTCGTTTCCTTTTTATCTCAGTTCTCTCCAATCCATCACTTAAAGGCTACTAGACCACCACTACAGTATTTCCCCCAATGCAGCCCAAATAATGTATAAATGCTCCAGTATGATCACATCAGCAATCTGCCTGGCTGGTTTCTCATATCCTTTCAGATAAAGTACAAAATTCTTGACATGCTGCGCAAGACCCTCCACATTTGGATGGAGGGGAGAGAAGTCAAATGAGTCCTGGTTAGATGCAAATTTACATAACCATATTCATATTCACAACTCAAACATATAAGAAGTGAATTTAGAAATCAGAAAACCTGAGATATACTAGATCTTTTACAAAATATGCCTGCTAATGTCATTGTTATGACCATCATTTTATTGTTACCATAATGAAAAATATTTAAAGTTCTAATTTCTGCAAAACAAATGGCTCCAGTTTCCACTGTATTCTGATATGTAACAAACCACCTTAAAGTATAGTTGCATTAAAAAAAAATCAATATGAAGCCGGGCGTGGTGGCGCACGCTTGTAATCCCAGCATTCGGGAGGCTGAGACCGGAGGATCCGGGTTCGAGGTCAGCCTCAGCTACCTAGTGAGGCACTCCACAACTTAGCGAGACCCGGTTTCAAAATAAAGAATAAAAAATAGGGCTGGGGATTTAGCTCGGAGGTAGAATGCCCCTGAGTTCAATCCCCAGTGCCG